>PVIC010022995.1:0-27210 GCA_004025085.1 Thryonomys swinderianus | reverse complement strand
CAGCTTTGACAAAATATTTAAGAAAATTAATACATATGTGTGTGTACTGGGTAAATTACTTCCATATTTTCAAATGAAGTATTTAATATTGATATTGTGAAACTGAACACACATATATATAAATGAATGAAAGGTAGAAATAAGAAAGAATGCCGTCAGACTTCAAGACCCTAAACAGATTGCTGAAATTTGGGCTTTCTTTTCACTTCACGTAGCCCAGAATTGAATAACATAGAAACTCAGAGATATCTTTAGACATGAGGAGGACAACTAATGCATGGATGAAACAGTCAAACTATATTGCAGGCCCAACAGAAAAGAAACATATCTGTGGATTCCTCCCCTTTCTGTGTCAGCAAAGGTTAGTGGAGGCCACACTGAGGCTCCAAGCACACGCGCCAAGACCGTGTCAGAGAGAGCTTGGTTAATAGAACGTACCTTCATGGGGATCCAGAAAGAACAAGACTTGTACCACACTGGAAAAAAAAGAGGAGCAAGGCCAAAGTCCCAGGGAACAGAAGTCTTGCACTAACATTGGATTTTGCATGCACCTAGCAGTAATGTAGTAAGAGGATGGTATCAGAGAGAATGAGCTAAAATGTGAGCTTCGTCAACTCATGACAGTGACACATTTACTCTAAAGTTTATCCAGAAGAACAAAAGACTCATAACAGCCAACACAATGATGGATAAGGACAAAATTATAATACTGACACCACCATACCTTAAGTCACTGTGGCACGCTGTCAGTGGATCTCCAACAAAAGAGCACATCCGACCTCTAAGAGGAAGGACAGCTTTTCTACACACAGTGATGGAAAAGCTTGAGATCTATATGCAATCAACATGCAAAAATTAATCTAGGTATAGAGTCTACACCTTTCTGAAAGAAAAACCTCAAATTTAGGTTCATCAACCTAAATGTAGAACACAAAAGTATGAAACTCTTAGAAGATAGTGTAGAAGAAAACCTAGAAGGTCAAATCTGTTGTGTTACAGAGATTCCTCCCGATGATATTATGGCTTCTTCTATTTTCTCAGACTGCTGAGTGTGTGCTTCTGCACACATTCTGACATAATTTTACAGAAACTGTGAGAAACTAATATGAAACATTTTCAAGTATTACTGAATTTCTAATATTAGCTATAGTCTCTCTTTCTTTCTTTCTTTCTTTCTCTGTCTCCTTCTCTCACACTAGAGATTGAATTCAAAACCTTCACATTGAACTACCTACCTTGACTTTTTTTTTTGTGATAAAGTCTCAGTTGCTAAAATTGGCCAAACTCAGGTTCCGTTTGGGCCTCCTCTGCTTCACTCTCTCAGAGTGCTGGGATTACAGGCCTGCACCACTATGTCAAGCACAGCTACTTCTTTTTTGAATTAGTTGCAAACAGAAGCTCCTAAGGATGGAAATGTAGAATGTGAAAGATGACAGATTTTAGGAAGGTTCTTTGCTGGAATCCATGACAGCTGTAGCCATACTAAAGATGGCACTTAGTATGAAAAATTCTTTGCAAATTGAATTTTGAAAATTACACAAGTACAAATCACTCTATGTAAGTATTCAGTGTAGATGGAGATCAACAAATAAGGATTGTAAGGAAAGCCTTCCTGGATAGAAGCCTAGAGAAGATTCCAGTCTCTTAGAAGTATTTTTGATGCTTATTGTTTAACACCATTTTTTCAGAGTAAGTGGTTTGTAAGACTAATGGGACTAAATTCATCTCTCAACGTATGTCCTCATTGCAGCTGACCCAATTTAAGATGCAGACACACTGCGTCACACTGGCTGTTGCCTGGAATTGGCTACCTCAGCACACATTGCCCTTTCCCTGTCTACATGAAGACACACTCAATTCCGCTACCCACTGAATCCCAGTTACTAAACCCCTGAATGTATGCTTCTGCAATGACACCTATTTAATATAAGAAAATAAGTGCTTTCATTATATTGTGGGATGCTGGACGGAAAAGTTCTCATTTCCTCTTCTTGTTCTAGGTCCCAGCCCACAATATCACAATGAACATGAACAATAAGCACTTAACAGATGAATGAAAGATTTCACCCACAGCCCAGAAAGCAAGTGCATTTATAGTACTTTGATTCTGCTGTCAGAACAACCTAAATGTATATTCCTTAATGTGATTGGGGGACAATTCTATGATTTAAAGTAATTCAGTACCTATATTTTGCATAAATATACTGCCTATGTAACATAAAATACATTTAACATTATACACACACACACACACACACATATATATATAGAGAGAGACAGAAATTTCAGTTGTCTCTTAAATCGTATTGCGTTTATTGCTTCCCACTTAAAACACTGAGACAGAATTCTTGAGACAAATGAACACACACACACACACACACACACACACACGCACCGGTCCTGCCATAAGTTTTAAAGTGTTACATGATTGTTAAAAGATGATCTATTTGTGTCTTTCCTATGCACTGCGTATTTTAACAGGGAACTGTTCATTGAAATATTTACAAAGCCTAGGAAGTAATATTATGAATGACTGTGTAAGAATCAGCAGATGGAGTTCCTCCAAGCTGTATGACAGCTGGACATGATGATGGTACTTTTGTAAAATTGGCCCGAGATTTTAACGGTGAGTATGACAAGTTTTGAAGACCCGTAGGCAGACCACACCAGCAGGCTCCTTTTCACTGTAAAAATGTGAATATAACTGCTTATTTTAGCAAGTTCTTCAATCCTGTTTTCTCATTAGTTTGTGGTTGCTAAGCAACTCAAGCAACACTGTGGTATATACGCCTGAAAAGACAGAGGCGCCAAAATGTGTCTGCTGATTTATTTATTAGAATGGAAATGATCTGGATCTAAACTAAAATCCTTTCAGGGTAATACGTGGCACCAAGAGATAACAGCTTCCAACTTCTCACAATGACAGCGAGACCTTTCTCTTTTTTTCTGAAAAAGGCACAGAAGCCGCCAGTTGCCTTGTGTGAAAATTTCTGCAATAATTTTTGAGAAGGGTCACTTATGGATGTCTTAAGAGAGATTTCGGTCTTAGAAGTTCAAGCGAAGCAACATATGTGAAGTGGAGCCCAGACCAGGGCATCTGTAGGATGATATGTGGTATGAGTTATTGTGATTATACTAGCTAGTGAGCAAACCAACCCATCAAGCTATACAAGTTGTCACACAGGGTACTGGGGCATTCCGTTCCACTCAGGTGAAAGGGGGTGAAGGGCAGGAGGAAGAAATCAGACTCATAAAATTCTGCTGCCTCGGGATGTTCATAATTTATTTCACCACATTTATAGGTCACTAATAGTAACTGATCCAAAAGAAATTGTGACTCTGAATCGTCCTTGGCCTCTTGTAAAAAAGACAGAAGTCATAGACGACAAAAAAGCACTGACCACTGAATAACACAAGAATAATATGTGGTTTATTCAAGCTACTTTCAATATATTAAAAATGAATTATTTTAGTTCTAGTCCATGAAAGGAATATACTCATCTAAAAGGAAGTAAAGTACACTAGTGTGTTATTGACCAAAATTCCTGTTTTCATGTTTGTCTACGAGTAGTGAAAACAAAATATCACAATGAATTATTTTTCCTGGTTAGATAGTTTTATCAGGTAAAGGCAAACTTTGCAGAATAATTTCAACTCTTTCCTGTATGTTATATTTCAGAGAAATACAAATAAATTGTTCTGCTTCTTAATTTTTATGATTTTGTTTCATTCCTGAGGTACTACTTCCTTGAAACCTTGAGTTTAAAAAGTAGCATTATTTAGTGATATTTCTCATGATTATCATTACTAAAGACTCATCAGCATATATGCGACCAGACTTGATACTTATCTGGAATTTTGTTAGCAAGAATTTTTGGTTTGTTTGTTTTTATTTTTGTTTGGTTTGGTTTGGTTTTTACCAGTGCAGAAATTCCATCCACAGAATCTTCACTTCAGTGAACAGCAGACTAGGACAACTCTCCAAATGGAATGAATGAATCAGTCAATTAATGAAAGGGCAAAGATCAAAGGTATTTTTCCCTATTATAACAAGTACCACAGGTAAACTATAAAATGCAAGATGGTAACTATTTTCATCCTAAAGCATAAATTGTTATTCTAATTGATTCTTCGTTTATTCTGCTGAGATATTTTAAATGTTGCTTAATCCAGGCATAAAATCTCTGCTGAGAATCCACAGAGATGTGTATGTCACAAAGCAGTCCTACATCCCCAGTTTTCATGACCTTTGTGGCTGAGCTCTTTGAATCAGGAATATATTGTCATTCATTTCCATTTTAAATTGATGATTTAACATGGTGTGAGAATTTTACACTTTAAGGTTTTGAGGTTCACATGAAATGTCTGGGATAATTTATGGATGTAGTACTGATTAATAAGTTTTAGTCATACACAATGAATCCTCAAAATATATGTATAAGCTTTTATCTGAAAACAATTAGTTCAAATTAAGAATGTCTGTCTTTATTAATGGTTTATTAATATTCTTTATTAGTATATCAAAGTGTCATGAAAATTATTTGCCTAATACTTTAGGCTAGTTTTTGAAAAATCATTTTCAAATAAAATTTGTTTATCTTAAATGTAGATGGAAAATAATCTACTTTAAGACATACCACATTGCCACATTGCTTGTTGGACAACTGTATTTTTTAAAATATTACAAGGGCCTGCTGTATGAAAGGAATGAGTGCAAAAATGATAAAAGTCTTGGGGTGGAGGGAGGGACCCCAGGGAAAGAATTATAGTAAGTGACCCTGATCCCTCTTGAAATGAGCTCTAGCAATTTTGTGTCAATTTTTCCCAAGAAATACTGGTTTTCTACAAAGATGTTCTTAGCAAAACTCAGTCACAATGTTTCCAAAATTGAAATTCCCTATTTGACCATTTAGAGTTTGATAATAGATAAAATACGGAAGAAAAAGAAAGAAAGAAAGAAAGAAAGAAAGAAAGAAAGAAAGAAAGAAAGAAAGAAAGAAAGAAAGAAAGAAAGAAAGAAAGAAAGAAAGAAAGAAAGAAAGAAAGAAAGAAAGAAAGAAAGAAAAAGAAAGAAGGGAGGGAGGGAGGGAGGGAGGGAGGAAAGGAGGGAGGGAGGAAGGGAAGAAGAAGCACAAGTATGCAGAGTAAGGATAATGGTTACACCATAAGTTGTGAACGTACTTCAAAGTGCATTCCATCATTCTGTCTGGCCATTAACCGTGGAAAATCCATGGTGTGCCTTAGATTTAAAGTACTTTAAAATCACTGACTGATTTTGGTTGCTTTTGATGGATCTGGAATCATGTTAGATGTACACATGGCCAAATATTTGCTTGTGAGAATCAGTAAAGGTGTTGTTCATTGCCAGAGCAGGTCAGTATAGCTGTATGTACAGAGAAAGTGCTCTTTAGGGAGGAGGGTGGAGAGGAAAGGTCTTCAGTGATGGGCGTGATGTCTGCCCGGGACAAATAGTCTGTGACACCTTATCCCCATTCCTGGCCTCATCATTTCAATTCCTCTTTTATCCTTAGCTTTGCTTTTGTACTCTCTAGGGATTTTTGATTACTTCCTATTTCTAGTTCTTCTATTCAGCCTGCTGGTCATATTCTGGTTGACTTATTCAACAGCTGCAAATCTAGGCAACTTGAATTTTAATATTGCTTCATGAGAACTTCTGTTTCCCCTGTGCCTAAGTATTTGCATAAGATTTTTTAATCCACCTCTGTAAGCAGTACCTCTAGATTTCACATTCTTCCTCCTTAATAAAATCATGTAAGAGGTTTTTAACTTCTGGATTCTCCACATACATATTGTTTTATGTCCTGCTGTTTCTTACACTTCACTTCTAGCATTGGTTAAGGATTTCTGAAAAGATATTACACATTTATTTCTAAAATATATTTAAATATTACTATGTTGAAGATATATTGGCCATCTAGTCAGTTATAGTACATGTAACAAACATTTGAGATAGCAGTCTCTAAAATTAATTTAGCCATGTTGATGGGTAAACCCAGGCACAACAAGTCAAACAGTTTGCGATCCTGATGTTTCAATGGCAAAGTCCTATGGGATGGAGCACACACCTGGTCAGTGTGGAATGATCTTCACATCTGTTGAAATGGATGTGGTTGAATAAATGCATTTCAATGTTATTAATGAGGAGAGCTGACCTCACAATACATAGGGCAACTTCTTGAACACAGATGCGTAAACACCTCAGAATGGAGCATTCCCTCATCCCTTAAAGCCTACAATCTACCTTCCTCAACCCAAGCAGCCTCAGATTTTCTTCTCAGACTTACCTTTTAACTTTGTTGTCTCCTTCCTTATTGCTCTTGACTCTGATTCTTCTACCCATTTCTGTCCCCAACACCACACTGGGCAGTGTTTCCTCAGTCAAGCCCCACCATCATAATGTTGGGTTTATGATGTAGCTGACAATATGCTAGTATATAAGTTGTATTTTTGATCATAACTGATCTATCTCATTTCTAGAATATATTGACTATATGCATATACTTCTTATATTGTTTGATATCAAAATTATTAATCATGGATATGAAGATTGCAATTTGTTATGGAATAATGTTCATATTTCTTTCTTTTATAAGAAATATGTGAAATTTATTTTTACCAGTAAAAGTGGGTTTAGTTAATTTCTGCCCAGGAAACTTTATCTGAGAGCTATATTACAAAAGATTCCAATGATTAACTACCTGCAATAATACTCTGTAGCCTCTGGCAGCATGTAAAAATTAAGGGGAAAAATGGATTCCATAATTAGAGGCTGTATTTTTTTTCCAATAGTATAAAAAGTAGAGTGGCCAGGCGCAGTGGCTCATGCCTATAATCTCAGCACTCGAGAGGCAGAGGCAGGAGGATTGCTGAGTTTGAGGCTTGCCTGGGCTACATCATGAGCTCAGGGCCCACCTGAACTCTAAAGTGAGACCCTGTCCCAAAAAAGTTTTTTTAAATGTTTAAAAAGTAGAGTAAATAAAAAAAAAATTTCTTCACTTTAATCCCTACCTCTTACTGAGACTAGCAGAAACTAGTCATAGGCACAAGGACCTTTTCTTCTCATTTGGAATCAAAAGCCATACACCTATCTACATGGAATCAAACCTTTTTATTGTCCATGACTTAAGAGTAGAAAAATAATGTAGAATTTTAAGAGAGTAGAAAAATATGCTGGCAGGAAAATATATAGAAGTCTGAGTTACTATATGACCCAAATAGGCAAATCAGATCTTGTCTTTGAATTTTTACATCACCAAAAGTTCTGAATTCATTCCTTAAACTTATAAGCTATAAAATGTCTTTGATAAATAAATGCAGTTTGAACTGATGATCAAGGAGTTTCCTTGCTATTTTCTGGGTTTTTTTATAAATTATAAATGAGGCTTTGTTTTGTTTTAGGCCTTGATTTAAGATTAAAGAGACTCACAACCAGCAGGGGAAAAGGAGCAAATAGGGATCCATCTACTTCTCTGCCCATGCTGAGTAAGGACTGTGGTTGCATGGGTAGATATCTGACATGGGACTCGTGCCTTCCCAGAAGTGCTGGGAACCTGAGTACTCACATGACCAGTGGGGAAAGAGGAGCCTGCAGAGATCCATCTACTTCTCTGACCATGCTGAGACTGGTGCATAGAGAGAAGCCCCAAGAGACTCCATTTACTTATCTGTGCACACTGAATAAGTGAAGCAGGGTGCTGGGACTTAGACAAAGGCCTTTGGTGCATAACTTCCCTGTCGTCCACAGAGAAAACACCCACTGAAAGAGTAGAAATCCTGTTGACTACAGCCATTAGTGAGTTTGTGGAGTCAGTCTCACCTACAGGACTCCGGACACTTGCAGAGTTCAAGCTTACAGAAATTCATGTAGCTCAACTCAGGCATTATAACCAGAATCTAGTCAGGGAATGGCAGCTGCCTCCTTTGGGCTAGTCATCTCAAATCAGCATGCTATTGCCCATACTATCTATAGGAGACAGCAGATCCACACCATGAAGGGCACTTTTGGTAGTGTTTTGGGCTGTCTTTTTTTTTTTCTTTTGCTGCTGTTGTTGCTGTTGTTCTGTTTCTTTCTTTATTCAGACTTCTCTTTTAGTCTTTGTTTCTCTACCCTCTTGTTGTTGAATCGGTCTAATTTTAGGTTTTTTCTTCTCTCTTCTCTTTTATTTTTACAGAAGAGAGAAAATAGTCTCCTATTAGTCTGCTGGTGCTGGGTACCACTATTCTTTTGTTCCTTCATCCTCTCTTGTCCTGCAGTCAGTATCAGTTCCCAAAAGTTAATGCATTTCACTCCTCCATACTTTCTCTTGCCCTTAGAAGAGGGTGAATACAGTTCTGGTGGTCCTACTGCTATTGGTCTGTCCTATTTTGTATTTTTCCCTTCTCTTTCTTTATCCCACTAGCCTTTTTCAGTTTCCTGGAATTTGTGTGATCTTTATGTAGCTTCTAAACCTATTTCTAAAATCTCCCTCCCCCTCTATTTCTCTACTTTCCCAAACTCCCTGGTTACCCTTTATTCCAAAAAGGTGATGCTACTATATTGAAGAACCTGTACATTGTAAACATATTTCTGGTTAGTTCTAAATTTTGGGATATAGTCACAGTTCTAGTTCATGAGATTTAAGATATCAGAATTGCCAAAGCTTGTCATTTCCTGTGTCATGTTTGATACTGTTGATGATATTATGTCAACTGAGGTGAAATGATTGCTCTGTTTAAGGACTTTCATGGTGTATCAGACTGAGATCACATAATGGCCATTATAGATCCAGAGAGGAGAACCTGGGATGTAGCCATCTCCTAAGAGTTGCAAATGTTAAGAATAAAGATACTTGGGGATGGGGATTTAGCCCAGTGGTTCTGGTGCCTGATTCACAAGTGCAAGGTCCTGAGTTTGATCCCCAGTAACCACATACAATGCTGGGCATGGTGTCTCACGCCCACCAGCAATCAATACCACATACCACAGTGCCAGGCATAGTGGCTCGTGCTTGTAATCTCAGCACTTGGGAGGCCAAGACAGGAAGATTGCTGAGTTCGAGGCTTGCCTGGGCTACATAGTGAGCTTAGGGCCAGCCTGAGCTACAAAGCAAGACCCTGTCAAAAAAAAAAGAAAAGAAAAGATACTTGCAATAAACATTGCCCAGACAGCAGGCCAGGAATTAAACCAAAAACAACAGCAACAACAATAAAATAACAAGGAGAAAAAATTCAAGAACCCAGACACAAAGATCACCACCAAAGGGGAAACCAGGGAAATGAGACTAGAGCACACTAAAGGTCCAACACAGGACTCCCTGAGATGGTAACAAAGTGGGTCAGAAATAATTTCTTAGATGAAAACAGAGACTGTGTCCAAAGGGAAAGATATAATCAGTAACACTAACGAATAGATCAGGAACATGGTAAAATTTCAGATTATGAATATAGTGCAACCTATTAAATAGGCTCAAACAGATTTCTAGGATATGAAAAACCCCAATAAAAGTTTGTGAAGTAGGATGAATGAATATAAAGATAGAATATCAGACATAACAGAAAAGACTGCATCCAGTGAACAGGAGAAAAGAATAATTTATGGAAAATAGCAAAGGAGCATGAGAAATCAAACCAGCAGATCCTAGCTGATATAAGCAAAAATAACACAAGACTGATTGGAGTCAGTGATGAAATAGGAGACAGTGTAAAGGATACTTTTAAAAGCTGTCATGGATGTAATGGCAGAAAATTTCACAAAAAAAGGAAAAGAATTTGGCATACAGATAAGTAAGGCAAAGAAGACTCCAAGTGGCCATGACATAAAAAAAATCTACACATAGCAATATAATAATCAAGATTCTATAAACCCAGTGGAAGGATGAAATATTAAAAGCACTCAGAGAAAAGAAACAAATAACATACAAAAGAAAACCCATTAGAATCACAGCAGACTTCTGAGTGCAAATGCTCAAGTCAAGGAGAGTCTGGAATGAAGTATTTCAAATCTAAAACAAAACAAAACAAAACCTCTTCAACCCAGATTAATATATCCTGTAAAACCATCCTTCAAGGAGCTGGTGATTTAGCTCAGTGGTTCCACTGCCTGCCTAGCAAGTGCAAGGTCTTGAGTTCGAGCCTGGTAACCACATATAACAATGCCAGGCATGGTGGCTCATGTCTGTAATCCCAGCACTCAGGAGGCTGAGGCAGGTGGATTTCTGAGTTCAAGGCTTGCTGTGCTACATAGTGAGCTCAGGGCCAGCCTGAAATACAAAGTGAGACGCTGTCTCAAAAACAAAACTATCCTTCAAAATCAGTGGGGAAATAAGATACTTCTTTGACAAAGAACACCTAAGAAACTTCACAAAAACAAAGCCTGCACTCCAAAAAATTTCTAAATACTACCCTAGAAAAAGTCAATAAGTGTCACAATCCCATGACACCCGGCAGAATGAACTAATTGGGTGAGGCAAGAAACTGAATGGAAAGAAGGAAAAACGAATAAAAGAGTCAAGAACAGGAAAATATCGGACAGGTTAAATCAGTACACATCAGTTATAACCATTAATGCCAATGGCTTCAATGTGCCAATTAAAAGATACAGACTAGAAAAATAGATTAAGAACCAAGATCCAACCATATGCTGTATGCAAGAAACACACCTAATCCCAAAAGAAATCTATAAACTACAAGTAAAAGGATGGAAAACAATTTACTATGCAACAGAAAACCACAAAGAAGCAGGAGTGGTTATCTTATTTGCAAAGTAGATTTCAAATCAAAACTGATTAAGAGAGACAAAAAAAGGACACTACATACTCATATAGGGAAAAATACAAGAGGCAGAGATGACATTTATAAACATTTATACACCAAATTCTGGTGAACCTAACTATATAGGTCGATTATTAGTGGACATAAAAAGTGAGATAAGCACTTCTACATTACTAAAAGGGGACCTCAGAACCCACTGTCACAAATAGACAGATCAACTGGACAAAAAAGTAAATAATGATCTACTGGAACTGAGCCAGTCTTAAATGAAAAAACTTAATAGATGTCTACAGAGTATGACATCCTCATAAAGTCAGAATGTATATTCTTCGCAGCTGTTCATGGGTCATTTTCCAAAATGGACCACATGCTAGTTCACAGACCAGGTTTTAGTAAATGCAAAGGAACTGAAGTTATCTCCTGTGTTCTGTCAGACCACAGTGCCTTGAAATTGAAGATTAATAGAAAAGGAAGTTCTAAAAACCTCACAAAATCATGGAAATTGAACTGCACTTTCATGAGCAACCAATAAATCACAGAAGAAATTAAACAGTTTCTACAATTAAATGATGATGCCACTACAACATACCGGAATTCATGAGGCACAATGAAAGGAGTTCTACAGGGAAAGTCACAGCAGTGAATGCCCATACTAGCAAAATAGAGTGAGCCCATGTACACAACCTAATACTGAACCTCAAACTATTAGAAAAAGAGGAGCAAGATAAACACAATGCTCATACAAGGAAGGAAATTATAAAGATTAGAATACAAACTATTCCAATGTAAACTAAAAGAATAATACAAAAAATCAATGAATTGAATAGTTATTTTTTGAAACAATAAATAAAATTGATAAACCCTTAGCTACATTTATGAAAAAAGGAAGGAAAAGGCTCCAATCCATGTTATTAGGAATGAAAGGAGGGAAATCACCACAGATCCAGCACAAGTCTAAAGGATAATAAACACCTTCTTTGAAAATCTGTACTGAAATAAGATGGAAAACACAGAAAAAATGGATAGAACCCTAGACACAAATGAACATTCTAAGATGAAGTAGATATCAAAATGCTAAATACTCCAATATCAATATGTGAAATTGAAAATGTAATTAAAGGCCAACTGACAAAGAAAAGTCCAGTAATTACTGGTGAAATCTGTAAGACTTTAGAGAAGAGTTAATGTCACTATTCTTCAAACTCTTTAATGAAATTGAAAGGGAAGGAGTAGTCTCAAATTCATTCCTGGAAACAACCATTACATTGATTCCAAAAGCAGAGAAAGACCCAACCATAAAAGAGAACTATAGGTCAATCCCCCTAATGAACATTGATGCAAATGAGATACTGGTAAACAGAACACAGAGGATATCAAGAAGAACATAAACTCTTACCAAGTTGGATTCACCCCAGGGATGCAAGGATGGTTCAATGTACATAAATCAATAAATGTAATACACTACATTAACAGACTCAAGGACAAAAACTGAGTGATTACCTCATTAAATTAAAATTTTGTTACACAAAATCCAACATGCATTATGATTAAAAGCCTACAGAAAATTGGGATAGTCTTTATCTCAAACTGATAAAAGCTACTTAGGAGAAACAAACAGCCAGCATCATATTAAAAGGCCAAAACTGAAACCTTTCACACTAAGATCAGGAACAAGACAAGGATATCCAATACCAACATTCCTGTTCACCATCATTATGGAAACATTATCCACAGCAATTAGACAAAAGAAAAAATAAAAGTAATAAAGGTAAGTAAGGAAGAAATTAAACTGTCATCATTTGCTGATAACATGATACTCTACAGAAGATCTAAAAAACTCAGCCAAAAGATTGTTAGACTTAACCACCAGGTTTAGTAGCATATCTGGGAACAAGGCCAACATTCAAATATCAATAGTCATGTATATATGAACAACAGACTCACTGAAAGAGAAATCAGAGAATCAATTTCTTTCATAAAAGCATCCAAAACAATGAAATACCAGGGAATCAATCTAACAAAGTAGGTGACAAATCTCTATTCTGAAAACTACAGCATTCTGAAAAGGGAGATTGAATAGGAGATCATAAAATAGAAAGACATCCCTTGTCACTGAGTAGGAAGAACCAATACTGTCAACATGGCCATATTTTCAAAACTACTGCAGAGATTGGATGCAATGTCAATTGAAACCCCAAAAGCATTTTTCACAGATCTAGAGAAAATAATCCAAAAATTCATCTGAAACCATAAGAGACCTAGAATAGCAAAAGCAATCTGAGGTAACAAGATGATGGCAGGGAGTACCACAATCCCCAACTTGAAACTATACTACAAGCCACTGTAATAAAAACTGCATGGTACTGGCAAAGAAATAGATTTGAGGATCAAAGGAACAAACTAGAAGATCCAGAAACCACCCCAGATATATTAAGGCATTTCATCTTTGACAGAGGAGACAAAAACCCTCAATGGAGGAAAGATAGTCTCATAAATAAAGGGTTGCATGAAAAACTGGGTTTCAATTTGCACAAGATTAAAGTGTTTTTCTAACACATAACTAGATCTTTTTTTTTTTTTTTCAGTACCAGGGATTGAACTCAGGCCCTTGTGTGTCCAAGGCTGGCATGGTACCACTTGAGCTAAATCCCAACCCACACCTAACAAAATCTTTAAAACTTTTAATGTCATTTTAATGGCATGTATTTGCTTATTCAATTAAATTTTCATTAGACTCAAAATATTTATGAATAAGTCAACTAAAATAAACTTTAAAGAATGTTGTACAAAGTTGTTTTAAGTAATTATGCCCTTCTCATTTAGTTAAAAACTTAATTTGATTAATCATTGAGTTTTGTTAATAAAGTAACTGACAAAATATTACTGTATCTTAAGAGATCAAAAGGTCAGCAGAACTCCAGGACTGGCAGTGTGTGGCTTCACAGCAATTCACCATAATGCTGGTGCCCATTCAGGTTGTCAGGTGACTCTCTTTTGATCTATGCCCATGTGTGTTAATCTGAACATCACTTGGGAATATAACCACTTTCTCTATATATTTCACTTTTTGGAGGTTATCTTGGAAAGGACTGACTCCCCAATTTCTTTCTCAATGAGTCTGTTGTTTGTGGATAAAAATGCTATTGATTTTTAAGTGTTGACCTCTTATGCAGCTATGCTAATAAATCTGCCAATTAAATCTAGCAGTCCTTTGATTGAGTTTTTAGGATCTTCTATATAAAGTGTCATGTCATCAGCATATAATGAGAGTTTAACTTCTTCCTTACCTACTTTATTCCTTTTATTTATTTCTCTTGTCTAATTGCTGTGGCTGTTTCCAGAACTATGTTGTTTGTGAATTTCAGTTATACTTAGAGACTTATCAAATGTTTTGTGCAAAACTAATCTCTTTGCTTTATCTAACAGTCCACAATATATGCATAGCCTCCATTTTATCTTTCTCAAATTTCAGTTCACTTAATCATTAAAGAGAAACCAAATTGTGGAATTTGATAAAATAAGAAAACTACATAAATGTTACCAAGTGCCAAAATTTTTTTTTCTTGTTACTACCTTTTGAAAACAACCAATTAGCATTGATGGCCACATGATATATCTACATAGTTAGACATTTCGGTTATTTCCAATCATAAAAATACAGTGTTAAGTGGATTTCTTAAAAATTATATATTTCTCTTTTTAGAGAATTTTGACATATGACACATTGTTAAGGCAGGATTTCCAATGGATAGCATTTCTTTAACATTCCATCAGAAGCTTAGTTCAGAACTGGCTCAGAGATACTCACAGTGATGGACTGTGATTTCCTCTTCAGATCGCTCTTCCACAGAAGGTATTCACCAGAGAGGTCACCAGACACTGACCCAGGGTTCCCCAATAACTCAGTGACTTCACTGTTTTAGGTATACTGCCATAAGTCAGAAGGAAATCCTACTTGGCCTCTCTTAACATATCAATAGTATAAAAAAACATGCTTGTCACCTCTTCTCAATGCTTCAAGATGAAGTTCTTTCAGCGAGTCCATGTGGCCTTGTTGGCTGGTCCCTGTCGGGCTTTGGCTTCCCATCACAAAAGGAACACTTCTCGAATGGGATGTGAGGTAGTTGTCTGCACAGTGTTTTGCAAAGAAGCCATTAATAAAATGTTTTATAACAGTGTTTCCTGGGATTGCAGAAGTCCATGGCTATTTGGGAGGAATATTTTAAATTACCTGGAGGATTTCATCTACACAATGAGATGTCATTGCAAAGCCGACGAGGGGAGTTGAGCATAGTTAGTGTCATGAAAAAAGAGACAGAATCATGAAAGACAAGGTGAGGGGTAGATAATGATACAGGAGAGGCAAAGAGGTTTTCTCTGATGGAGATGTATGGAATTAGAAGCTGAACGTTAACAGGAATTTGTTGCATAGAAGGTGGAGGAAGTATTTCTGTTGATTCGCTCTGACATCTCTTGTTTTGATTTTCAAACAAAAGCCACAGGAGGGTAGAAAAGTGTCCAGCTCAGTTGTGCTCTCTTCCACCCCACCCCCCTCAGCAAGAAGGTCCTGAAGAGTGAGAAGAAGGCTCCAACCCAAACATGACAATGTTGGCACACTCATTTTAAACTGCCAGCGTCCAGAACCTATGAAAAATAAATATCTGTTGTTTAAACTATCCACTTTATTCTGATTTACCAAACCAGTCTTAAATATCAATTAAGAAATGAAAATATGCACTAATAAAAAAATTAAACATATCCTTAGAGGTTAAGCTATTTTCCTTATGTACCACTGAATAGGATTTAAGTTTGCTGAATTATGACCATCAGTGAAAATATCATAATAATATGTAAATTTTATATTTACAGAGGCTGGTCTTTGTAAAATCAAACTGGCAGAATTTGTTTTCCTTTGATATCCTTTCAGGCCATCTGATAACTTATTAGAACAATTTTCAGTAAGAGGTACCACATGGATTAAACACAATGATCTCAAATAATATTTGTATTTAAAAATATGTAGTCGATGCCATTGTCGCTCAATATCAGTCTCTTTCACAATCAGGCAAGTTAGTTTTTGTCTTCTTCTATTTTCAATGTTTTGAGACTGGGCCTCACTGTATGGTCCAAAGTGCCTGATGAAAATCCACCTCTCTCAACCTGCCAACCTCTCAACCTCGCTCCCCTCTTCCTGGCCAGTGCCACCGTGGTACTGTCTGCCCGAGAAAATGCATGCCAAGGAAACCAGCTTGTGTGAGCATCTCACCCTTGAGATCTGTAGGAAAACTCTTGTAAAATGACTGAGTCGACAAGTTCTAATTAACTATCAACTAGGAAATGCCCTACAAGTCTTTGGCCATTTATTTTGGTAAGAAAACATGATAGTATCGCTAATATTAAAAGTCATGATTGCAGAAAAATGATATTCCACATTTATATTTAAGAAAATCTAAGGGATTAGGAAGGAAATGAAGATAAGAAATTAAATGGCAAACAGGTCCATTCAAGGCAAAGAATATGTAACGACAGTTTCAAAAATAAGGAGTAGAATAAAGAGTAGAAAATAATCCTCTCCAAAATTCTAGAAGGATATTAAAGGATATGAGATTTATAATTAGAAAATCCATCAAGACTTAAGCAAAAAAAAAAGGAAGAAACATTTATGACTAGGAATGGCCACAAAAGTTCAAAAGAGAAATGACATTGGATTCTTCAAGTTGCAGCTCAAGGTAGACAACAGAGCCGTGGTAGAATGCTGTCCGTCACTGACAGAATATGATCTTCAATTTGATAACAAAATCTAGTATGAAAGTATAATCTACACACTTTCAAATTTGTAATTTTCAAGTTATGAGTAGATTTGCTTCTCTGGTGCCTTTTATCAGGAAGCTGTAATGGATGTGAATCAACAAAAATGAAGGAAACAGAGAAAGGATGAGGGCAGCAGGGTTATTACACAGAAGATAAAAGAAAAGCCCAGCATGACAAGAAGAGCGGCTTCCAGGGACATAGCATGGAAGTTAGAAGAAATTAGATGCCATTTACAATTCTGAGGAAGAGTCGAGAGATTATTAAATTTTGCACTTGTATAATTATATAAAGAAGACAAAAGAACATTACTCAACTCAAGGAGAGCAAAGAGCTGTGCAAGAATGCAACCCTTTCAGAAGCTCCCATGTGTCTTATTTCCGTGTATGCAAAATTTTACTAACTTTCCTCACACAACTCTAATTTCCTAATTACACCTATGAGCTTGATACATTAGTGTTTTCTTCAGAAGACAAAACAAGCAAACAAAGGACCAAAAAGACCGCTTGCAAAATCTGAAATGGAAATTATACCTCATTATACAATAATCTTTTACTAAAGTACTTTCAGAAACTCATTCTATTTTTTACTGTACGTCTGAAAAACTGAATCTACCTGGCCTATTTATAAAATGTCAATAACACATTCTATCTAACTTCGTTGTATATATCTAACAATAATGGGAAAACTATTTTAAGAAACCACTGAGATAGAAGTCCAGTCAATTTCATATAATTTATTTTTTGCTAAACCAATATTGTCCTCATATTTTTTATCAAGGAATTTTTCTTTGGCCTAATTCATAAAGCTTTCAATAAAAAAGATTGATATAGTTCTGTGAATAAATGTTTCTTCATAATATCTGAATGAAATATAAAATGGAAAAGTCTTTTTGATGTCTATGGATAACAAAAATAGACAATTATAGGCAATAAAGCAATCATGGGTCTTATTAATCTTTAAAACAGTAGAGGTAAATACAAACTGCAGTGGTAGAAAAATTTCTGAGAACTAAAGAAAAAATATGATATCTAGCAGCCAATGTGAGAAGAAAATGCACACACAGACACATGCAAACATACATGAAATGACCTACTGGTTCATGTACAATAAAGTTTGTTTATTGTACAGAGAGGAGCTGGGCAATATAAAATCCTTATTGGTGTTTCACAATCTAATTTTATTTTGATTTTCTCTGGATGAACTTTTTATCAGAGAAACTACTAGAGTACATAATTACACTACATTAAATACATGGGCTGTAATATTATATGTGTAAATCATGATATTTATTTTAAATATAGAATTTTATATGAAGGATTTTACTTACCAGAAAAGATGCTTGAACAATGATTTCTAAATACCTTGTCATTTTTAAATAATTGTGAGTGATGCCAACCTTTATTTCTTCTGCCTTTTAATCAAGAAATTCTAGGGCCGGAGATGTAGCTCAGTGGTTCTGGCGCCTGCCTCACAAGCGCAGGGTCCTGAGTTTGATCCCAGGTAATCACATAAAACAATGCTGGGCGTGGAGACTCACACCCACCAGCCATCAATACCACATACCACAGTGCCAGGCGTGTGGCTCATGCCTGTAATCCAGCACTCGGGAGGCAGAGACAGGAGGATTGCTAAGTTCGAGGCTTGCCTGGGCTACACAGTGAGCTCAGGGCCACTATGAACTATGAAAGCGAGACCCTGTCTCAAGAAAAAAAAAGTAATTTTCCCATTTATTTCTATATTTTTGTTACAATAACCTATGGGCTTCCCAAATAATAATTCTAACTGGTTTACTCAATTATTTAAATTATACCTGGTGATTAAAAATATGAATTTCATGTTTGCATTGGTCCAATTGGCATCTTTACACTGCTAGGAATATCACGAACTAAAATAGTGCAGTTTCAATTCCTCCCAACCTACTAGAAAATCCCGTCAATTCTCACAAAAGGAAGGAAAAGCAATAACCACCACTCTAAATGGTCAGGGCTTTCCCAGCCCTGGCGTCCTGCAGCATTTCAACCAGGTGACCCAACGAGAGTCCTCATCCTTTTCCAGACTGTACTTCCCCACTCAGACCCCTATACAAAAGGAGCTTTCGTTTTTGTCCATTTTAATAAAAATTATTATTTTACAGATAAATTAATTACACTGACTCAGTTTCCATGGAAACACAGCCCACGTGAAAACTATACATTCATATATACATATCCTAACTCCAAGAAACAGAGAAAAAAGTTTTTCAAATGTTCCTTTCAATATATTTTTTAAATATTAATCATAAAAATCTTAGCTGACTTAAACAAACCTGCTTCAGAGATCTGCTCTCACCTGAGGCCGCACAAGCACTGCGCAAGGTCCTGTATAACTCCCTGGACAGGAAATGGAGGTAAAATCCAAGATGGCGGGCGTTTCCCTCACAGGCGATCGATGCACAGACGGTAGAGACTTGTTCTATATGAATCCTTCTCAAACCAATCCAAGTCTCCTAACACAAGCAATTAATTACTCACCTTATACAAATCTGAATCTACTTTCTTCTGACAAATGACTAAGGACTTTAATTTTAAGAAACTTCTTAACAGTACAAAGCAGAGAGATATGGAAAACATAATGCAGAAATTATCAGAAAGAGAGAAAAGGATACAAAAAATTCTGAAAGTCCCCCAAAGATTTTCTATTATAGCTTTCATAATAAATCTACAGTACATCTTGAACTCATTTCCTTTGTGTAGTAGAAGATGGAAATCATAGTTTAGTTTCATGTCCATCTAGATTTTTAATTAACCCAATGCCATCTCTGGAATTTACTAGACTTTTCCACAAATCAAAAGATCATATATAAGTGCTTGGCTTTTGAATTTACTATTCTGCTTCTTTGCTCTATTCAGCTGTCCTTCTGCTAAATACTTGCTTTAGTCTCACCTGCTATAGTTATTTAATTAATCTTATACTTTTAAAAATCTTTATCAATTGTAGAAATCCTACACCTTTGTTCTTATTCAAGATTATCTTGGCTATTCATGCCCCTTTATTTTCCACAAAATTACTAGAAACATTTTGGCAGTTTTCATCACAAGAATCTGCCACCGCTGCGATTAAGTATACTGAGGAAAAATAGGCTGCTTTAAAATTCTGGATCTGCCATTCCATTGACATATGATTTTATGATCAAGTTAAATTAAATTATGACATAGACATAGATTATAGCCAGTCTTTCTTCCCATAGGGCTTGTTACTGTAATGCTTTAGAAATATGAATATTTGATTCCCTAGAGTCCTTTACCAGACAGAGAATCCCACCTGACAGAGTCTTGCTGCTGGCACAAAAGAAGAAGAAAAGAGCTTTTCATACTCATATAAAAATACAAAAATGTGACTGGCATGGTATTTTCCTCCTGTTGTGACTTAAATGCAAAAGTGATCTATCACCATTCAAAGAAACACCAACCCTGAGAGTCCTGGGAAAAAAATTCTGATTTACTTAATTTGTTGTCAGATGAGGAGAACTTGTTGCTAATATTAAGACATTAAAAACCAAAAGAACAACCAAAAAAAAGAGTAGATGAATACTGTGCCCTCTTGCCACTGTAGGAAGTCTCTCACAACTAAAAATACTTAACGAAACAAGCTTGAAATAAGTTAGCTTTCATACTACTATGGAGTATAAATATTAAAGAACTCGTTGAACAGTAATAGTATTTTCATGGTTATATACAAAACCCACTTTCAATAGTTTTTTAAACAGCTTCATAGTGATTTAACATTAAGAATTATTTTATTCCCAAAAGGAAATTATAATATTTCTTGCTACTGCCTAATATGCAATGTTTATGTTTGATTTTTCTAAGGACAAATAGAATGAAAACACTGAAACTTGGTCCATAATGTTCTTGCTTTAAATATTTGTACATTTATAATGAATAATTTATCATTAGTGGATACTTTTGTCTTTAAATAATTTTGGGATTAATATTTCAAAATGTTGCAATATATTTTATTTTCTTAAACTATGTTGCTAGATGCAAATAGCAAGGTCTTTTTTAATTATTCCAAATAGCACACAATTTGTCTTTCTTCGAAGGATAGGATAATATGTGTTAAAATGGGTAAAAATGAGAATTAACCAATGTCATATACTGGTACAAATTCTCAATGTTGAATGTGATCGTGATGTGTATATAAAATGTACCAATACAGAATTCAATTTTTTAAAAAAGGAATTGCTGATCCAATCTTTAAGGTAATAACTATTAAATAATAAAAATACATTTAAAATAGACAGTAAAATAGATCCAGTAACTACTGTATACTGTAGGTTTCAGATAAGGATGTACATTAATTTTAGGCAGTCACCTCTCAGAGACATAGCATTGTTATCTGAGAATCCTTAGTTCCACACAAGAAATAGTGCTATAAAATTCTTCTCTAACTGCTACATTTATGATTATTTGGAACAGCTTGTGTCAATGAAAAAAATCTGTTAATTATGACTTTGAAGGAAATTTTAAAGGAGAGTACTAATTTTAAAATAGTACTAAGGAAACCAAGCTGTACTCCATAGCCCAGACTACAACTCTGCGGCCATGCGTGTAAACACCTATGGTTAGCTTCAAAAGAATCCTATAAAGAGAATTCATTATTCAGGTACAACTTTTCACATTTGGCACCTAAAATAAAATAACAGTGGGGGATGATTTCTTGTTCCTGGTTATCTGCATCACGTTCATGGCTGATAATAAATATATATTCATAATATTCTACAAGTGTGCCATTATAAGTTTCAGAGAGAAACGCATAACCCTTAGGTGATGCAGAGAAGTGACACAGTTTCTTTTTATTTGATGGAGTTGGAGGCTCCCAATGAGGTTCTGTGCCTCACACTGACTCCTTTTCCCTGTTCAGTATTATGATTGGGGCCCTGATAAATATCTGTGTGCTGCCTTTGTTATTTCTCTTCAAGTTTAAAAATAGCTGTTGAAAATGAGAATTAACCTGTGTCATATGCTGGTACAAATTCCCCAATGTTATATGTGATTGTGAGATGTATATAAATTGTACCAATAAAGAATTCAAATTTAAAAAAAAATAACTGTTGAAAAACTTAAAGGGTTCCTAACAAGCGCATTAAGTGCTAAAAGTCACGAGCAACATCTAGGACCCACTTCTGCTGCATTGCAGAAACTAATAAATCTCCCTCTTCCTGATACCAATTGTCTCTCTCCACTAACAAACACTATGTTTTTTTTTGTTTGTTTGTTTTGTGTTTTTGGAGACAGGGTCTCGCTTTGTAGTTCAGGCTGGCCCTGAGCTCACTATGGTGCCCAGGCAAGCTGCCGCAAACTCAGCAATCCTCCTGTCTCTGTCTAATGTTTTTGTCTTTGTTTTATTCTTCTTAACTTTTAGAGTATAGAGTTCATTCTTTAGAGTTGTGTGGAATGTTGATTCAACATTAAATTTATGATATATTGGTTTTTTAATAGCAAAAGACTGTAAGGACTATATAGATAATATAAAATAAATTTGGAAAAACCGGTCACATATTATAACAGAGTATGTATCCTGTTTAGAAGAACAACACCTCATTGATTACATTTTGGGGAAGGTGGAAATGGTTCGCTAGAACTTCTCATTTTTCAGGGGAAGTCATAATCCAAGCAAAGCATTTCAATGAAATATTCCAACTCTAAATGGTAGAAGCTAATTCAAACTTAATACACAACAAACAACTTCACAAAGTGCAGTGTCACTTGTTAAATTAAGAGACACAGATTAGTGTGTTCTGGTCAGTCTTTTAGTCTTTTGCTTCTGTGCTACACAGTGCTAGTCAGTGGCATGTGTATAATTCTATCATTCTTAGAGTCCTTCTGCCTGTTAAAATGTTTTTCTGGGGAGTAGAAAACAAACAAACAAACAAACAAACTTCAGTCCTCTTTGGGAATAAAAGAACCTACAAACCCTGTATAGGTTTAGTTCACAGCACTGTCTCAGAGGGAGATAATTGCTACCTTTGGAATATTTTTGGTTGGCACAGTGGTGTGTGGGGGGGTGAATGTTGTTAGCATCTGATGGATAAAAAGAGGAATCTTAGCAAATCATTGGACAGTACTCAGCATTGCCTCGGAGCAGATGTATCTGGCATTAATATTAATAGTACTCAAGTTGAGAAAACCTGGATAATAAGACTTCTAGACTCAATAGTTCCTCCAACTCTTACATAAATACAGCATTTGAAAAAGGGAGCTGAAAAAGCATTGGATAAACGTGTGAAAGAACTTGAGGTGCATAGGATAAAAGAGAAATAATTACCATTTCCCAGACTGTTTCAAGTTTCTTCCATTTAGTTTGTGAAAAATAATCTAGAATACAATTCTTCATCTTATTTCAAGTTAATTTTTTATGAGGGCTTCAGAACAGATGTATTTGGGTAAAAGGAGGAAAATTGTTTCTATTTATTTTTCTCTACTGTATCCCAAATATTTTAAAGCCTTTAATTCTATCTACAGATGCTGTATTTACTGTAATTATTGATAATTGGTAGCCCAATGACAATTCAGTATTTCTGATCTTTGTGAATACTGTAATGTGTAAAAATTATTATTATTAATTTTGTAATTCTTATAATTTGTTTTGTACAAAAATAGAGTTTTGTAATTCTATTATAATTTTGTAATTCCAGTATTATTCATAGGCCATAAACATTTATATTTTCAATGTTTTTGTTTGTATGTTTTGTTTTTTGAGACAGGATCTTGCTTTGTAGTTCAGGCTGGCTCTGAGCTCACAATGTAGCCCAGGCAAGCCTTGAACTCACAGCCATCCTTCTGTCTCTGCCTCCCAAGTGCTGGGATTACAGGCGTGAGCTACCATGCCTGGCACTGTGGCATGTGGCTACCGAGGACCATACTCAGAACCTTGTGCTTGCAAGGCAGATGTGGGAACCACTGAACTAAATCCCTGGCCTTATTTTCAATAGTTTTAATAGTTAAAAAAAATTTATTTTGCTATGGGCATTTTCATTTTTATTTATTTTTTTAGCCTTTCATTAAAGAGTTGGAGATGTGGGGCCGGAGGGTTAGCTCAGTGGTTCCGGCACCTGCCTCGCAAGCGCAAGGTCCTGAGTTTGATCCCCGGTAACCACATATAATGCTGGGCGTGGAGACATGCCCACCAACAATCAACACCACATACCACAATGCCGGACGTGGTGGCTCACGCCTGTCATCCCAGCACTCGGGAGGCAGAGACAGGAGGATTGCGGAGTTTGCGGCGGCTTGCCTGGGCACCATAGTGAGCTCACGGCCAGCCTGAACTACAAAGCGAGACCCTGTCTCAAAAAGCAAAAAAAAAAAAAAGAGTTGGAGATGTATTATGAAAGGTTTGAATTCTCAAAAAAGTCACTTACTGACCATTGGAATATTGCTGCAGCAAGGTAAATGACAGCATGTGTACACAGTGCTCAGCTGCTGGGGTACTATGTAATATCAGAAAACCTAAATTCTGCCAAAAAAATGTTTTAGTATTTAAAAGAAAATCTCCTAACCCTTCTCTACTGTTGGTGGGAATGTAAACTCGTACAACCATTATGAGATCGACCCTCAAAAAACTAGGATTAGAGGTCCCATTTGACCCTGCTATTCTCCTGCTGTGTATATACACAAAAGAATTACAAGATTCATATCACAGTGACATATGTGCACCCATGTTTATAGCAGCTCAGTTTGTGATAGCTAAATCTTGGAAACAACCCAAATGCCCTTCAACTCTAGACTGTATAAACAAGTTGTGTTTTTTTAAAAATAAAATGGAGTATTACTCTGCCATAAAGAATGATGAGGTTGTATCATTTAACTTAAATGGATGTACCTTCAGGACATACTCCTAAGTGAAATAAATAGGTCACAGATAGGTAAACATTATATCTTTTCGCTGGTATGAGAAACTGAGCTGTAAATGAATTCTAGGGTGTATGACATATATTGTAAAATAGAAAATATTCAAAGGGAAATAGCATTAGGAGTAAGTATGAAGGGAAAGAAAAACACTGATGGTAAAAAAGGAAACAAAGCTTGTATATACAGGGGTGGGGGGTGTAGGGTGGGTAGAGGAAGAGGAAAAATGAGAATTAAGTCATGTCATATACCGGTACGAGTCCTCAATATTGAGAGTAATTGTGTTGTGTATATATAATGTACAAATAAATTAAATAAGTCAAAGAAAGAAAGAAAAGAAAAAGAAAGAAAGAAAGAAAGAAAGAAAGAAAGAAAGAAAGAGAAAAAGAAAAAAGAAAGAAAAAGAAAGAAAAAAAGAAAGAGAAAGAAAAAGAGAAAGAAAGAAAGAAAGAAAGAAAGAAAGAAAGAAAGAAAGAAAGAAAGAAAGAAGGAAGGAAGGAAGGAAGGAAGGAAGGAAGGAAGGAAGGAAGGAAGGAAGGAAGGAAGGAAGGAAGGAAGGAAGGAAGGAAGGAAGGAAAAACGAAAATCTTCAAGCAAATCCGGAATCTGGATATGGGAATAGGACCAGGAGTTTCACTCCTGCTCAACCTGTGGAATCATCAACGAGCTACATTCCTTTTTTGAAAAATCTTTTGAGACTTTTCTGTCAATTTTTCTTTTGTATTCGTGCATGTGTTCAGTACCTGATGACTACAGTCCTTGTGAGAAGTTGGTCCAGGTACATAACAGGCCCAAGTTCCTTCCTGACCTCCCTTCAGCTCCACGCCTCCGCTGCTTCATCTCTTGTCTCCTTCTCTTTCTCAAAACATCTATCTCCTAATGTTGCCTATTACCTTACTTTTACTTTTACTTTTATTTTGGGTTTCTCCCATAAAAATAAACATTCAATATACAAGCTCCTGTGTCTGACTTTTACTTCATGATCATTTTAAATTATTCGCTTATATTTTCTATAAAGATCAACCCAAAATATAAAGACATCAAAGAGTAAAATAAAACATAGATTATAAGCAACAGGGACATAGATCTTTTACAACAGGAAGAGGACAAAGGCATGGAGGGAGGGAAAAGAGAGAGGGGGAGAATGAATGTAATCACTACCTACTGCAAACATGTACTAATAAAAATTAAATTAAAGAAATTCATATCGCCTATTTCAAGGATACTGAAATTGTTGTTATGTTATCTTGTTAAGGTTTCCAGAGACCATGAGAATGAGTCAGACTTTCCTAACAACTTCTGACAAGCATCAAATTCATTTGGACTAAGGAGTTTGTACTTTGAAAATTTCATTTCATCTTAATCTATGGCTAAATTCAACATCGATTTCACTCAACTTACTGTCTTAGAAACAGGGTTGGAGAAGTATGATGCACTGTGCCTGTTGGTACCTAGATTCACTTTTTTGTACATATTAATTATCCAGCGTCGTGGGCCTTACTGTGGCACTTTCGTACACACATTGTAACATACTTTGTGCGCCTCATTGTTGTCCTTTATCTACCCTTCTCTGATCCCTTTCCACCTCCCCAGTTGGCTGCCTTATAATCTATAGTTGTTTTGGATTTACTTCTTTTTCTAGATGTTACATGAGAGAAAATGTGTGTTTCTGAATCTGACTTATTTTGCTTAACAATAGTCTGCAATTCCACCCATTTGCCAGCAAATGACATGATTTTGTCCTGTACAGGAGAAGACACCCTTCCCAGAGTATTACTCCAGTACTCGGCACAGTATTTATTCTGTGTGATTTCACAAAACTGGGCAGCACATAGTATTCACATTGACCTGGGGGGGCCTCCTTCACACTGTATAAAGACTCAGTGAATGTCCCTGGGATGCTGGACCACCACCGCCCCTTGGAATTCAGTCACACGTGTCACATGTATATCTGATACACAGGCTCTTGACCTTGTTCCTGCCATAGTGCAACCACGAGGATCCTGTGATGTCACAAATGGTGGCAGGTGACTTGCGCTACCCGCCCTCACTGCTGATACCCAGTCACTTCATGCCCCTACCACAAGTCACTGCCTCCTGCAAAGCTTTCCTCTTATTCTTTCTCTTTTCAGATCAACATTGCAGTCTTTTGAGATCTCAAAGGTCAGTCTGAATCTATATCAGACAGAGATGGATATTTAGGTTCTTTTCCATCAGGTTCACCGGATGCAGTGTGGGGAAGGAAGAAATGGGTCACCATTGACAAATTACCTCCTAGAATTATGTGAATGATAAATTTACCATAATAGTGAATTACGATTCAAATTTTCTGCATACTCTGGTAAGGCTAACATCTGTAGTCATTATAAATAGGACCCAGCTACAACCTTGGGGAAGGTCGTTTGCAACCAGTGTCCTGGGCAGCACAGCGATGACCAAGTGTGAATGGTACTGATGGAATCAACAAGATGTGGGTGAAGACAGACAACCAACTACGGAGGCCAAAAGACCTCTGCTATTTCAACACAAGCAATTTTCAGAGAACCATTTTTTTTTTTTTGACACAGGGTCTCGCTTTGTAGTTCAGGATGGCCCTGAGCTCTCTATGTAGCTCAGGCAAGCCTTGAACTCACCAATCCTCCTGCCTCTGCCTCCCGAGTGCTGGGATTACAGGCATGAGCCACCACATCCAGCATCGTGGTATGTGGTACTGATTGCAAGCCCGGTATTGTTGTATGTG
>PVIC010022994.1:0-27158 GCA_004025085.1 Thryonomys swinderianus | reverse complement strand
GTAGCTGGTAAAAGACTGAGTCTGCAGGAGCAAACGTCCCTGAACTTTAAATCTGAACTCTGAAGTGCTCCAGGATCCAAAATATAGAGCTCTCACCTCTCACATGATGCCCTAAGTAGAAACTTCAATACCGTGAAACTTTTTCCATGCCCAAGCTATTAAAATTAGTGTATGAAATAGTTTAAGTCTGGCTCTATAAGTGCATCTGAAACATAATAAATTTTATGTTTAGATTTGGATCCCAGCCCCCAAGATCTTGTATATGTATGTAAATATTTCAAACTCTATAAAACTATCTGAAGCACTTCTGGCCCCAAGCATCTCACATAAAGACTACTCTATCTGTACCATGAAATGCATCAACTAGGAGGAAGTGGCCCACAGGAAGGGGCAGAGGGTAAAGCACAAGTGTCCAGATGGGGTATTGTAAATGTGGAGGCCTAGGAAGGGGTCCTATAAGGTGACATTTGCAAACACGACTAGGACCCTAATGAAACATCCTGGTGCAGCATGATGGTGCCTCCGGCCGGAGAGGGCGGGATAAACATGATTGTCCTGCACTGTATATTCTTAGAGCTCAGAGGTCACTGCCTTCAGAGCACAGAGTACCCTACTCTTCTTCTGGACACCGTTTTGTACATACCCTATCGTTCCTAGAAAGTGTTTTGGTTTTTACTCTTCCTTGCCTCAGAGGGAGCTTCAGCTCCTTGTGATCTGATGGACATTTTCCCTTTTTGAAAAATAGCTTTTAACAACCATCACCAGTTTGTCTCAGCCTTGAACGTGGAGGAGCATTGTGGGTAGATGTTTACAGTAGTGAATCATAGAGGTACTGTGGGCGGCTACGTGCAGACCTCTAGACTACATTTTGACAGTTGCTGTTCTTAGCGGTGTATTTGAACTGCTCTGGTTCCTCTTTAGCATA
The DNA here is from genome assembly GCA_004025085.1 of Thryonomys swinderianus. NCBI lineage: Eukaryota > Metazoa > Chordata > Mammalia > Rodentia > Thryonomyidae > Thryonomys > Thryonomys swinderianus. The sequence goes on along the minus strand of PVIC010022994.1, from coordinate 26,233 downwards.
TTGTCAAACTGTTGAAGATTATTAGCAGCTAATAAACTGATCACTAGTGTTCTTAGCAGTCACACTGTCACTTACCTTAGCAGAATCCCCTTTCCTTTTTGTAGTATCTTGGTGAAATTGCTTTCCTGAAAATAAGTGATGCTTTGATTTCCTGCTTGCAGCTGTTTTTACACTGGTTCAGAGCACTTTGCATTGTACTTTCTCTTAGAAGGATCTATTTATAGAAGCTTTTCCAAAAAATAAAGCAATAAATCCTAAATAGCTGGCAAGATTTGAGGTTTATTTTCTTTACAACAAGCAAACAAAACAATTTGCAGTGTATAAAGTCAAATGCAGCTGTTCAGTTTAAAAATCAATAGATTTGAAATGCCGGACGTGGTGGCTCACGCCTGTAATCCCAGCACTCGGGAGGCAGAGACAGGAGGATTGCTGAGTTCGCGGCAGCTTGCCTGGGCACCATAGTGAGCTGAGGGCCAGCCTGAACTACAAAGCGAGACCCTGTCTCCAAAAAGAAAAAAAAAATCAATAGATTTGAAACTGAGACCCTGTGTTTAACATAGCACCTTTTAAAAACTGCAGGTTCTAGTGCCGGGCGTGGTGGCTCATGCCTATAATCTCAGCACTCGGGAGGCAGAGACAGGAGGATTGCTGAGTTCGAGGCTTGCCTGGGCTACATAGTGAGCTCAGAGCCAGCCTGAACTACAAAGCGAGACCCTGTCTCAAAAAAAAAAAAAAAAAAACCTGCAGGTTCTAAAAAATAATTGCAAAAACAATATACTAGTAACATTAAAGAAGATGTAGAGGGTCTATGAATGTAATAGACTAAAGTAATGTGAAATTAGTTCCTTCCATAAACAGTTTAACAAAATACAAAAATGACTTGAGAAAAGATATCTCCAAAAGACAAAGAAAAGATATGAAGCTAAGAAGTAAGCTCAGAAAATGCAGTTGTATGATTTAAGAGATTACCAGTGGGCACGGAACCTGTCATTGAAAAATATCATTTGTTCTAGGTCATGTATTTCCATAAAGAAGGTCACTTATATGTACCTACTTTACGTAGAAAGTACAGATTTCTAAAAGTTCTTCAAAAATATATTCTTAAAAACACTAAGGGCTAATCTTAATTTGCATTATGTGGTATATTTCATGCTAAAATAAATGCATAGGTTTATGTTGTGAGGTACATTTTGTTACTCCTTCCTAAGTTCATCTTTTCTAAGGGAATGTCATTGTTTATCATTTTTTTATGAAAAGTATTTGTTGACTTCCTGCAATGCCTAAAATCTATATTATGTTCCTTATTTCAGGAATAAAGAGGCAGTTTACACATAACTTTTGCTTTTGAGGACTTATGGTCACTTAGGAAGACAAGGTTTATAAATTTCTATGCACAGGTTATTAAGAGAGACGTAGATTGATTTTGCACAGCTTTGTGGAAAATGCTGCTGCATACTGACAGATGGTGAGGATTCAGAGATAGTAATGAAGAATAGAGGAACAACCAAAATGAAGGCATCAATGCAGAATAACCAGAAGTAATCGTGATCATTTCCACGTGGTTGTAGCTGAGAAAAGTTATTCTTGAGCTTTTGTGAGCAGTGTAGTCACCCAGTAAAAGTTAAGTGGAGCTTGTTTTAGGTACGTAGTAGAACAGTAAGCGAGAGGAAGGAAAAGGTAGATAGTTGGCCCTTAGGTGGTGATGGCTCCTGAAGGTCATGCTGGGCATCTTACACTTAGGTCAGTAAGAAGTGAAGAACTCCTGAAATGGTTAAACATGATAATGACCCGACTGAAGGCAGACTTTAGACCTGGTGGCAGTGTGTATAAAATTGGAATGAAACAAGGTTGGAACTGGGGAGTTTGATGTAAAGGTTCCTGTGCTCATTCAGGATAAAAGAAATCAGAACTCTTCCCGGATAAAGGCAGCAGGAATGAAAATTAGCAACCGGACTGAATCTAGGAAGAATCTGCTAAGTGGATAGGAGGGTGGTGAAGACAGAAGTGTCATTTCTGACTTTGAGGTAACAGTTCAAGTTGGCGACAAGGAGATCCCCCAAATCCAAGCACCAAAGGCTGTTGTGCACCGGGAGGGAATGCTCAGGAGAAGCTGGTGTGTTGTGTGTTATATTTGCATAATAAGGGAGGCCCCCGGAAGGGTGGGCGAGGCTCTTGGCCCCTGCGGGTCAGTCCACAGGTCAAGAGAGAGGCCTTAGGAGCTGAGGGTTACTGGTAGCGTGGCCAGTAATGATGGCTTCACCAAGAGGATTATACAAAGAGCAGAAAATGAAGTCAGAACTTTGGCGAGTAGCTCCATTCAGCAAACAGCAGTGTGATGATAAGTCAGAAAACCTGACAGAGGATGTCATTGAGGGCCCAAGGCAGAGAAGTCAGCAGAAAGGGGTTTGCAGTAGAAAGTCATCAGCCAGGCTGAATATTGTTGAGAAGACACGGACCCAAAGTAGGCCATAGGACACACTGGTGATTTTTAAGAATGCATTTCTATTGAGTCAGGAATACTGAAGCCAGCCAGCGGCTAAGGAATGAGTCAGTGGTCAGGAACTGGTGCCATTTATAATGTGGCATTATTTCCTAAGAAAACTCATTCTTCTAATGGACCTTTAGCTGGTCTTAAAGAACTGAGAGAAAATGAAGAATATATTGGTCATTTAACTAAGAGCCATTTCTTTGTGATCTGTCATATGTGCCATTTAAAGCAACAATAGCGTCCTCTGTCCTTCTTTAGTTCATTACTGCAAATACCTTTACCAGAGCAGAGATCTTTTAGGGATGTTACCTTAATCCCACAGATTTCATTTTTATTAAGCTCATCTCAGTACACAGAAAAGCTCCTTTAAAGTTCACCTTTGTGTCAACAACCAAAACATAACAGCAACCATGCGTTATTGCCATTGTAGGTGGATTTTCTAAGAAGGTCAAGGTGTTTTGCAATCACCTTTATATTTTTTGTTTATCACTGTCACAAGCTAACCAAATGCAGGGCCTTTTTTTTTTTCCTTAAAGAGATAATTCCTAATTCAGCATCATTAGCAGTTAACAACAGCATAAGGTACGGTTCAGCTCTTCTCAGTGCTCTTTTCTCTTAATCGTGGTTACTATTGTGGTTACCTGAGGCTTTATCTATCCCTGACTTCCATGCATATGTCACAGACAGAGCATGGAAGGCGCTATGCTACAGCTTTGCAAAATTTATTTCCACTCGATCATGAGAGAAGCCCAAGGACATAGAATTATTTTTACACAGCACACTGGCATTAATTTTCAGAACGTAGGTCCTCATTTCAATTTCTGTTGTGAAGTTTGTGCACTTTGCCCTCTGAGATGGCTGCTTTGCCTGTGTTTTCCCACAGACTCTGCTTCACAGAACTTCCAGGAACACAGGTACTGAGCTCTTCTCTCGTAATCCTCAGGGCTCTCTCTCTCTGGCTGCAGATTTATTTCCGGTTAGGACACCCACCCCACAGGCACAGGCCCACATTAAAATTTCTTTAAAGTAATGAAGCTGTTGTCTTTTCAAGTTTAAAAAGCAAGGAAAAGCAACTAGAGAAAAGGCATTCAAAGGTAAAAGAACACTCTTTGAAATTATGACCCCAAATGCCAGTTGGTGCCATTTTCAGTGAGCTTAACATATTGTCATGAATTTTCAGGGTAAGACTTGATCCAAAGACAGGACAGGTTCCAGATCTGGTGTTTTGTGAACCATTATTCCGTCTCTGTCTGGAGAGAAGCTGACAGTGTCTTCACACTGGGAGTGTGGGCCACAGTGTGACTGAGGGAGAGAGGGGCAAACCTGTCTTTCTCCAGCAAGCCAGGGAGTACTTCCACTCTACCACCTGGCCAGGAGGATCTTTTACTTCTCTCTTCTTCAGCTCAAAGCCGTGGCACTTTAACATTATCTCTGGACTTATGAAATATCAAGAGTTGTAATAGACAGTCTGTCTTTGGCTCTGCAAGAGTTCATCTAAATATATCACACAACAGCGGGGCGTGGTACTGTGTGCCTGGAATTCCAGCCCTTAGGAGGCTGAGACAGGAGGACTGAGACATTCTGAGATCCATTGTGAGTTCAAGGCCAGCCTGCCATACATGGCGGGACCCTGCCTCAAAACCCCACAAATAAGTAATAACAGAATTCATTGTTAAGCTTTAAGAAATTTTACAAGCCAGAGCCAAAGTTAAATGATTTGAACCAAAAACTCATGTATCATTTCTAACAGTGGAGCGTCTCTAATTAATTTGTAATTTTGCTCCAAAAAACTAATTTAGTTCTCTTTTATTTTCCTTGGGCTATTAGAATGATGGACCTTTCTACTGATCTATGAATAACTCATGTACAAAAAAGAGACGTGACTTAGAATTATTCTGTCTCCTTGTGAAAACCATAGTTTGGGCTTGAAACTTTTCTACAGAGAATCTATAGTTAGCCAAGTGGAGTTTCTTCTAGTGTGTGCTCATCTTACATTATTTATCTCACTGCTAATCTGCCATCTTTGACATGGACTGTCCATCACTTTATAAATGTTAGGCCTACATACTCTGGTATTATTGAATTTCAAACAGTAGCTATTCACATTCATAAGCAAAAGACTGTTATTTGCTCTTAGCAATTTCAATGTATTGACATTTGTGTATCTCATGCAGAGCATCCCAGCCCCTGGCTTTATGCCAGCGTGTTTATTGATTGACTTGAAAAACCCTCAACAGATTTCTCTGAATTAACTAGTATAATCAGCCTACAAAAGCCAGATAAATATTATGTGTGAAAACTCAAAATCTAGAAAACAAATCTTGAAATCAAGAGAAAGCTTATGAAGCTGAATTGATTCCATTAACTTAATTTTGCCTAACAGTGAGATCTGTATGTTCCAGAATTTTGTGTCAGTGTTGGCTTTCATTGGATGGATATCCTTTTAACAGGATCAGAATAGGATTACTTCATCAGTTATAAACTGCTTTACAAACAAGATGATTTCCCAACAGGACAAGTACATAGATTCTTTACAGTAAGAAAAGTATATGGAGTAATTTAATTTTTACTTTAATGCACTTTGTAGTTTCTTGGGGAAAAGGTGGCTAGATAGAGCATGATATTTAAACTGAAATATTTATAATGTTTCCTCATAAATGGCATGTCACTCTTTTGGCAGCATAATTGTTTCATGTACACAAGGTTCCTCTGACCATCATGCTTTTGAGAGCTCATACAATCCATGTAAAATTCCACTCATTTTTTTCAAAAGTATTTTACTGGACCGGAGGGTTAGCTCAGTGGTTCCGGTGCCTGCCTCGCAAGCGCAAGGTCCTGAGTTCGATCCCCGGTAACCACATACAGTGTTGGGCGTGGAGACAAGCCCACCAACCATCAACACCGCATACCACAATGCCGGACGTGGTGGCTCACACCTGTCACCCCAGCACTCGGGAGGCAGAGACAGGAGGATTGCTGAGTTCGCGGCGGCTTGCCTGGGCACCATAGTGAGCTCAGGGCCAGCCTGAACTACAAAGTGAGACCCTGTCTTAAAAAAAAAAGTATTTTACTTATCTTTCGAAAAGAAAAAAAAAGTACTTCTATTGGCAGAACAATTTTCATTACTCTTGCCAGCTGGTTGTACGTGATATGTTTTACCTGAGCCACGTGCATGTATACAGATGGATGGCCACAGAGTGGGACATCATTTTCGGAATTCTAAGGGGTTCTGTTGAGGTCTCTGCCTGTTCTCCAAACTCAGTCTGGTGCTTTCCGCTTGACATACGGTCCTTCCTCCCCTTTGTGCTCTGTTTCTTCCGCTGTCCCTCATCGGTGCCGTCCTTTTTATATGCTGAGCAGAACACTCCACTTGTGCCCAAGACTCCACCGCTAACGTGAAGGGTAGAAGTCAGTGCACCGATTGCTCGGGTAGCTTCCAGGAAAGCAGCTGAAAACTCCTGAATCTGACTTAGTCACGCTCTGGCCTGGACTTTCAGCTGTGCACAGACGTCTTCCGTAACACAGGATAAGGATCTGGGACCGGATAATCCAAAGCGGTGTTTGTTGTTTCCCAAATCTGCACTTCCTGCTTTGTTCCTGTCTTGTTGATGGCAATGGGTCTTTCTAGGAGGTGAGAAATGGTGGACACCGCCACGGGTTGTATTTTTCTTGACTCCCATGTCCAATCAGTTACCACAGTATACGTAGCCATAGTGTCTGGTTTCACCTATGGAATCAATTTGGAAACTGTTTTTGAGCTTCCTTCTACTTTTTTTTTTTTTGCCATGTTTAAGAAGATGAGGTAAAGCCTGCTTCAAGAAGCTCACACAGGACAGGAGCGAAGGAGCTAAATACACCACAGCCTAAGTGCACAGGCCACTGACATGGGGGAAACAGGAAGGAGGCATAGCCACGTCGGCCACATCTGGAAGGAAGATGAAGGCCACATCTGTCGTGCCGGGTGAAGGGAGAGCACTTTCGAATCTCATCACATTTCTTCATTTTCCAGGCTCTTCTATGCACGTCGGCGTGGTCACACTGCTGTAATAAGCACTGGCTTTCTTGTCATTGCCGGCAAATGTTCCTGGCAGCCCAGTGGCTTGTCACATGCCCCGCGGCTATAGATTGGCGACACTTCCCAGAGCGGCGTGGCTGTGTCTGAACCTGAATGTGTGATGTTTGCGTTTCCTGTAGAAAATGGGAGACCTCACTTTTCCCTTGGGAAAAGCAGGCTTAGAAAGCACTGATGCAGGCCCCTGCCAAACATTGCAATTTCCAGGGCCCTCTGCACCTTATTTCACTGACAGGTGTCACACACAGGGCATTGAATTTAGAGCCAGTAGTGGGATCTGTGTCCCAGCTCTAACTCTCTAGCTGACTGTGAGAGGCATTTCTGAGCCTTGATTTCCTCACTTGTGGAGCTGGGAATGAATTAGACTGAGTTTCTCTTTTCCTTATAGACGTGATCCTTGTCAGTGTTTGCACAGCAGTGTGTACCACGCATCTTCATAACCAACAACACAAATTCATTCCCATTTTTGAGTTTTCTCTCTACGTGAACCAGAAAAAGGGAAGGATCTTGGTAGTGTGCAGAATGGATGGGTGACTGTCAGGCTTGCGAATTCAACAAGTAGCTCCATACGTATGCCACCCCTGTGCCACATCACACCTGTGAGCCAGACACTAAGGGTGACAGTTGGTTTCTTTGCCAGTAAATCTTCATGGTGCTCATGTATCTCCCACTAAAATCATGCCTTTATTTCACTTTCTTCAAACTTACAGTCCCAGGCGTGGGGTCCATGTGGTGGGACCAAGGCCAGGTGCTTCCCTGCACTGCAGAGGACTGCGAGGGCCGTGCGGGGTGGAGAGAGGGCAGTGGGAGAGGGGTGGACCCTCCCAGAGACTCGCACATGTACGCAGCGTCCGTAAGGGTGGGGTTGCCCCAGGGCCGTACCCATGGGTCTCCTGACCTTAGTGCGATGCATCCTGCTAAATTCAGAGCACCTTGAAAGCTTTAAGCATTTGGTAGATCTATTTCTAAAGAAACCAGTTTGGCTGGGGTTTAGGCCACTCCCTCAATGAGATTTGATTTTTTTTTTTTTTTAGTAACACCATTCTCTGGGATTTGGTGTAGGGTCTGCTGGAAAGTAAGAGCCACAGCTTACGACCCTTGCCCAGGGTAAGGAAAAGAGTAGAGCAGCGAGGATCGTTACTTTACGCTTAGCCTTTCACTTGCACATAAGAGATAACTTGAGATCAGGAATTATCTCCAGCCGCAAATGACTCAGAACAAGTCCTGTATATCAAGATAGAAATGATATTTAGAGAAGATAATTTAAAGGGCAACCTATCTACTCTAGCCTGCAGGTAACCTCAGTTCTTATCATTGGAATCAATTAGATCTCTAGAAAATTACACAGGAATTTGTATCACTTTAGTCTCTTCCTTGCAGAACAATATTCATCAATTCCCAGGAGCTTGAATTCTTGTGTTTTGTTTGTTTGTTTGTTTGTTTGTTTGTTTGTTTGAGACAGGGTCTCACTTTGTAGTTCAGGCTGGCTCTGAGCTCACTATGTAGCCCAGGCAAGCCTCGAACTCAGCAATCCTCCTGCCTCTGCCTCCTGAGTGCTGGGATTACAGGTGTGAGCCACCACGCCCGGCAGAAGTTTGAATTCTGCTTCTGCCTTTATGGAGGAAACTGCTGTGGTCTTACGTGACAAATATCTTTGAGGAATTTAACCAAAGAAAACTGCAGCTTTCCTACAAATTTCAGTTTCTTGCTCTCGTAAAAGAGCTGCGTTCAATTAGAATGTTTCACTCTTCTCTTGGCTTTTAGTTGCCTAAGTAGAGTACCAGGTATGTTACCGCTCACAGCTCCTGTCTCAGGCTTGATCATTGTCACTTCTATTTATCTTGTACTTCCGGTTATTTATTTTGTAAGACTCCTCACTTTTATTTTGAAAGAAGGGAAGAAGAGAGTGGAGAAGTGGTGGCAGGTGGGTAGACAGAAGCTGAATGCCAGGTTGGCACGTGAAATGAAAAGGGGTGACCTCATCGGAAGGTTCTGCCATAGCTCACGTCCACCACGCACCCAGCGGAGCAGCAGACACCTGGCCAGTGCAGACGTGCTCACTACAGCGCTCTACTTCGATCTCACTGGCGGCTGTGTAGTTGGTCTAAATATGGTCTAAGATGATGCCAATGGCCAGAAAGACTTTACATCTCTCTCCAAGTGTGTTTATGACAAGTTCTGTCTCCTCCACGAAAATACCACGTGGGACACAAGTAAGCAACGAGACATCCGTCAGTAATGTCATCCATCCACGGCGGGTTATTGTGAATGCTGGGAGTTTCTAACTGTCCAAATTATATTCAAGTGTTTCATCACCTGCTTAATCAAGCTGCAAAATAAGGAGTTAGACCACTTCAACTCCAATGATTTGATTATGTGGTAAGGAGACCGGTGCATAAACATTAATCCTGGGAAATTAATTCATGAAAATTAGCTGGAGATACCCCTACAGGCCTGTTTTGTATCTATTTTTGCATAAAATGTTGAACTAACTACTTACCGAGGGTGTCTTGTGGGGACTAGAATGATTATGCATGATTCTGTAGTTATCTAGAGACAATCATGAAGAGGCCATGAAGTGACCTGAAAATGCATTCTGATTAAAGCTAGGTCTTGAACAGGAAAATTGCTTTGAAATGATTGAAGTTGAAATTGTTGATAATGAAGGAAAACACTTGTCCTAGAATGAGGCCTTTGAAAGAGAGTCTCATTTTGAATCCTTTGTAAAGCATGTGGCTTTACTGTTCAGCGGCAAAATATCGCATTGTATCAACCCATTTCATTATCTCAACTTTGCAATTCGGTGGAGGGTTCCATAAATGTCAGGTAGGGGATTTCATGGGGAAGATCGGCCCTCAGGACGGCGAAGCCTCCAGTGCATTAGAGCCAGCGTCAGGGCACCTTGTCCCTGATGTCAGGGCACCTTGTCCCTGATGTCAGGGCCTGTGAGTTCCGTGGCCTGGAGCGCGTGCCACAGTCTCTCAGCACAGCCGAGGGCACTTCTGTGTCAGCACATTAATCTGCAGTCACAGTTATGAGCTGGGACACCGGGTGGGATAAACAAAGACTGGCATTTCATGATAGCTCAGGTCAGCTCACGTTTTGCTGCCAGAGATTACAGAACACTATTGCGTGCGCGGGGGCTGGTCTTTGGATTTCAGAACTGCTAAAACGTGCTGCAGACTGTTCTTGCCCAAGACTCTGTCGTTCCTGGAGGCTCGGGAGGAGGAAGGGAGCGATGCTGAGTTGTCCTGCATGGCGCTTTCTGCAGACGTGGTGCGGCTCCTGGGTCTGTCGGGACGGTAACACCAGAGGACCCGGCGGAAGAGGTTCAGTCTGCACGAAACAGGTTCGCCCGGAGGCCCACTACCGTGGCACCTCCGTGCCTGTCCTTATCCCTGCTCCTTGCTGGTCATTCTCCCCAGCTTTTGCAGTTTTTCCAGAGCCCCTTGTCCTCTCCTCCATTCACCAGTCTCTCTCTCTCTCTCTTGTTTTTTAATCTAAGAGTCTTCACACATTTCTCCTTTGACACACTTTTATGTCATTCCCTTCATTCTGCTCTGCGGCCCAGGCTTTGCGCCTATCAGTTCGTCTTTTGGACAGTAAGAGTCAGCTCCTACCTCTCTAGACACTGCCTGTGTCTCTGTTTAACCTGTGTAGTGTTTATCTCCTAAGTGCTAGAGATAAGCCTATCCAGAATCTGGATAAAGTGGCAGGTGGGTTCTCTTTATGAACCTTGTAGGTTCTCTTTATGAAAAAGAGAAAGGGAGAGAGGAGGGGGGGGAGAGAGAGGGATAGAGAGAGGGAGATAGATAGATAGATAGATAGATAGAGAGAGAGAGAGAGAGAGAGAGAGAGAGAGAGAGAGAGAGAGAGAAGATATAGTGTTCCAATCTGGATGTATTAATCCACAGTTGAAAATACAGTAAGTAGCATTGTATCTCTTCTAGTCTGTTTTAAAGTACGATTTTGATAATATTTTCGAACACTGCAGTTTTCCATTTCTCTGTGAAAATTATTTTTGCCTGCATTTATTGTACTTCCAGTTTTATTTGATTTGTTCAGATTGTGCATTTGTTTTGACCAGTATCTATGAGAAAGCTTCCTCGTATGGCAGCTAGAAAGGACTTGTGTGGCTCTACTCTCGCTCTCAGTCTCAGCTTGTTTTTTAAAGACATCCCTGTAAACTTACGTTGATGTATGATGATGAAATGGGCACAAAATGGTGATGGCGAGAGCAGTCAGAAAGGTAGCACCTCTGCCTCTGCCCTGGTGGACAGCGCCCCCTCCTGGATGACATCAGAGCAGCAGACGCCAGTGAGGTCCTGAGGTTTCCCTTAGTAACCTCCTCGTCAGTGTCCGGCCCTCAGCCTGGCCTCAACCGTGGCTGTGGCTACAGTGTTCTCTTTTGTGCTGCCATCCCAGAAAAGCCCGGAGCTCTTCTGTGTACAGTGCTAGGAAGTACTCTCTAATGAACAAGTTAACACTGGCCCCGGATTCTGGAAAATTTTAGAAAGAGAAAAGACACCAAACATCCAGAGTGATCAGTGGGCCCAGTGACCCACCCATCCCAGGACCCTGGGGCCCGCTGTGATCAGCTGCTCGTCTCCCTGATGCTGTTCATATTTCTCGAGTGCAAATTCTAGTCATCGGAGGCAATCCAGATGAGCCCTTTATTTACCTGTGTGATATATTAGACGGAACTCTTGGGAAGATGCCATAATATAAAAGAATTAAAATACATGGGTTACGAGTATATGTGTTCCATATTTCAAATTATATCTTTAAAAATCATTTTAAGTGGCACCTCAGTTCTTTGGCAGGAGTTGTTTGCTGTCCACGCATCATGGCATTTCACCAGTGAGTACCGGAGCGCCCGTGTCTCCTAATAGCGTGTTCTAAGGAGTTGTGGACACTCCTGTTGATGGAGATCAGAACATCATGAAGGCGGCTGGAAAGAGGCCTGTGAAGGATCCTGGGAGCTAGATTAGAAAGTGGACGTTTCCTTTAGCCTTGAGAAATTGGCACTTATGTCAGTACCAGATTCTTCAGTTTATGTGTTGTTCCAGTTTGATATGACTTTGAAAAAGAATTCTAAGTAATTTAATATTATAGAATAAATATCATCTGACTTGTTTATGTGGAAATTTCTTCTTCTTCTGCTAAGTTGATTCATCAAACAGATTCTCTTTGCTAATCGTGCAGATAAAATGTGTTTGTTTTTCCTACTTAGAAAATATTTTAATCAGATGAGCATACAAGTTTTTTTTTTTTTTTTTTTTTTGTGACAGGGTCTCGCTTTGTAGTTCAGGCTGGCTCTGAGCTCACTATGTAGTCCAGGCAAGCCTCAAACTCAGCAATCCTTCTGTTTCTGCCTCCTGGGTGCTGGGATGACAGGCATGAGCCACCACGCCCGGCACTGTGGTATGTGGTGTTGATTGTTGGTGGGCGTGAGTCTCCACGCCCAGCATTGTATGTGGTTACCAGGGATCAAACTCAGGACCTTGCGCTTGTGAGGCAGGTGGCGGAACCACTGAACCAAATATCCGGCCTGAACATATAAGTTTTGTGCTTCGTCCCATTCCCCACACAGATCCTTCTCTGAGCATGGGCCTAGCTCTGAACATCTTCCTAAAAACACTTTCTCTCTTCTTGTCTTCTTTCCTGTGCTTTCTCTTCTGTCCTACCTCAAGACTCCTGCTTTTGCTTCTCTTCATCTTTAATTTTTTAAATTAGCAAAACATATATGGGTACGTTTTAAGCATACATAATGCTACCACTCATCATATCAAATTTGTACCTGCACATGGTACATCTGCCCATTCTCCCCCTTCCCTATGTACAAAAGTTCTGTTTCTATTTATCCTTCTATTTCCACTTTTCTTCTTGTCTCTTCCTTCCTTTCTTCCTCCCTCTGCCCCGTTCCCCTTCGCATTTCAAGGTTTCCTTTCCATTTCCCAACATCTGTTATACATTTTAGTTATTATTTCCACTTTTTGTTTCTCACGCCAGAGAAAGATGTGTTTTAAACACTTATGTCCAGTTTATCTCACTTGAGAGTGTGGTCTCAAGGTCATCCACTTACCTAGGAATGTTTCTAGCTCATCCTTCTTTACAGCAGAGTATCCTTGCAAGCCCTTCCCCGTAGGACTATGCGCTGAGGCCTCGAAAAGGAGGCCTCGTCTGTAAACAGCATGCCTATGGGGAGGGGTACAAGGAACCCCAGCAGTACACACTTGTATCTCTAGGTCCTGAGGAAAAGCTTGCTTTGTGAGGGTTGGGTTCAGCAGATGCCAAGATAACTTCTCAGCAGAGCCAGGTCAGTGGAAGACAAGCAATTCAGTGTAAATTCAGTTCGTGTGGTTCCTTGGCATTTTGTGGAGAAAACAAATTTGGACCTATCCCTTTCCAGCCAGTACCTTGGTGTTTCCTAGAGTAGTGCTCTCTGAAGCAGGGACATCAGCATTCAGGTGCTAAGTGCAGTACACAGGAAAAAAGACTGGAAATTCTATTTACATCTAAAGATAGCATTTGAGATTTGCTGATGTTTGATATTATATATTATTCATTTGAAATGTCATTTTGAAATATAGATAATGGTGAATTTTTAAATTGCTTATCAATAGGCCATATAATCAAAGCAATTTAATGACAACCTTTCTAGATCATTGATTTTCAATCTTTGGGTTCAGGATACCCTTAGGGACAGCAGAATTATTGTAAGCCTTCCATTAATACATGTGGGTAGATCTGTTGTCTTGATAAGTGGATTCCAAAATACACTGAACATTGAAGGGTTTGAAACTGTTCATTAGTTCACTGAATTGTTCATTTTGTTGTATTTTGAAATTTACCGTAAAATTAGACTCCTTATGTCTGACAAACATTGTGAAACCATTGAAATAGACAATAAGACACCAATGATGAAGAGAATCAGGTCTCAATATGAAGTTAGGTCAGTTCACTGATGAGTCAGCTTTCTGCTACTGTAACAAATAGCTGAGATGATTGGATTATAAGAAGATGTTAGTTTAGGGCCCCAGTTTTGGGAGATTTCAGTCCATGACGGGTTGTCACTTTGCCTTTGGACCTGTAGCAAAGCAAGATGTCATGGTGACCATGCATGTAGAGAGTGTTCTCCTAATGGCCAGGATGGAAAACAAAGTGGTGCAATTGGAATGTGAGAGAGAGTTAGTCATGAGTAGGTCTAGAGACGGTGGCTCAGGGCTACTGGAAAAGCAAAGAAGATGGCTTTTTTTCCCTTCATTTTCCTAATAATTAATTATCCATAAGACAAGCTTGTGGTTTCAACCTTTAGTTCAAGAGAATGTGATGAATGCTTGGTGTACTGATAAGATCCAGGCCCCATGTAAAGGACAGACTGTTGGTGAGGGTTTGAATAAACCTCATGGTCTCAGACTAGAGGGAGACTTCACCTACCTGGTACACAGGGGCCTACTCCTTCCTGCAGTATATAAACACAGCCTATTGGCTTGTACGTTAAAAGGAAAGGCTATTCCTCACAAGATCCAGGTAATATCAACATAACCTGAGACCTCATTCAATGTACTTACCATTTGCGACTTTGCCCATTTTTGTGCCTGAAGTTATCCTCTCTCTCTCCTTTGTCTGAAAATCTACCACTTTCCAGTATTCTGCCTGTGTTCTATGCAATGGCCTCCATGTCCTGCCTGAAGTCTTTCATCATAGACACAGAGCATCAGGGTATGTTGCCAGTTCCTTGCAGCATCAGGACCTTACCGTGTTATCATGTATTTCCGCGTAACAGTAATGCAGTCAGGAATGATTACAGGAATGGAGAAGTGGGCAGAATCCTGGACCTTTACCTGTTGCTCAGTAAGAGCTTGACTTAAGTTGTCTTCTGTACAGGAAGGGACCTAACTTTCCAATTAAAGCTTTCCCTGTAAATCTGTGCTTTACTTTTAATTTCTATTATTACTAAAATAAGAACTAGTGCTAGCTAATGACAAAAGGGTTCCCAATATCCCCTTCGGGCCACATCCCTCAATGGCTAGAAGACCTCCCGCTAAGCTCCACCCCTAAATGCTCCACCACCTCCCAGTACCGCCCCAGGCAGGGGAACAAGCCTTGAATCCATGGAACTTTGCTAAGAGCCACACTAGAGCAGTTGGTCACAGGATGCCGCATATCGAAAGAGTTGTACGTGGTTAAGCATGTCTCTCCTCTCTGCTTAGTAACAAAAAATGTTTTTCCTCTTTAGCTCAAAATACTGTTCTCCCCTTTTGAATGAGTATAGGGATGTAGTATGGCCTTGACCTGTATCTCTGTGTTCTCTTTTATTCATTTGCATATCCTTAGTGCTGTTATAATAAAATACCATAGGCAGTGTGTCATAAACAACAGAAATTTATTTTCTTATGGTTCTGGAGCTGAAAGTCCAAGGTGAAGGGACAGCAGGTTTGTTTTCTTCTGAGGCCTGTCCCTTGGCTCATGGATGGCAATTTTCTTGCTGTATCCTCTTCATCCAGAGACACATGTGTCTGCTTTCCCTGCCCCCCTCCTTATCACCTGGGGTAGAAGATCATTTTAACTTAATCACCTTTTTAAAAGCTGTATCTCTAAATATAGTCACATTCTGAGGTACTGGGCATTAAGACTTCAACATACACATTTAGGGGGACAAAATTCAGCTCCTAACAAAGAGCATTTACTTTTTGGTGAATCTAGTTTTCTCAGGAAAAGATGCAGGACTTAGCATTGTCAAGAAGCTTTATCAGTAGGGTAGCCATATCTTGATTTCTCTACAACTGTCCCATTTTACTGTTATCCCTTCTTTTTTTTTTTGAGACAGGGTCTAGCTTTGTAGTTCGGGCTGGCCCTGAGCTCACTGTGTAGTCCAGGCAAGCCTCGAACTCAGCAATCCTCCTGTCTGCCTCCCGAGTGCTGGGATTACAGGCGAGAGCCACCACACCCAGCCTGTTATCCCTTCATAATTAAAGTAGAGCCCTGCCAGAAGTATCTTATTTGGATGATATCATGAATTATTATATAGAGGTTCTTGATCCATAGTTGATGTACTTGAGTCTCACTTTAAAAAACATATTGCTGTGTCTAGGTTTTGTCATCTATGAAGCAGGGGTACTGATGGTAACTACCTCATGAGTTCTTGTGAGAATCAAGTGAGTCAGTATGTGAATATCATCCAAAATCCTGCCTTGCATGTAGAAACATTGAGTATCGCACTGAGTAAAGCAAAGAGTAGGAGGAGAAAGAGGAGGAGGAGATTTGTGAAGGAGAATGATTAATTTTATATGTCAATTTGTCTGGACCATGGTGCCTGAATATTTGGTCAAACATTCTGGATGCTTCTGTGAGCAGATTTTTAGGATGAGACTTACATTGAAATCAGTGAGCGCTGAGTAGAACAAATTGTCCTGTGAAGTGAGTGGGCCTCCTCCAGTGAGTGGAGGGAGTCAGTAGAGCCGGAGGCTGAGTTTCTCTGAGTAAGGAGAAAGGAGCTCACTGAAAGTCTAGCATCCCACCAGCAGACTCAACTCTTCCCAGCTCGCCCACAGATGGTCTTTGGGTGCAAACTGCTTGCCTTCCCTGAGTCTGCAGTCTGCCCATCTTCCTCATCAGATTTGGGACTTTGACAAGCCTCCACAGTCACATGTGCTAATTCCTTAAAATAAATCTCCTTCTAGCTGGGGATTTAGCTCAAGTGGTACTGTGCCAACCTTGGACACACAAGGGCCCAAGTTCGATCCCCAGTATCGCAAAAAAACAAAAACAAAACAAAAAAAAAACACAAAAAATTAAATCTCCTTCTATATATGCATCCTGTCCTATTTTTCTGGGGAACCCTAATTAATACTGCAGGTGTGGAAGTCAAAGCTATTCATGTAGCATAACTTGCAGTGTGAAGATGTTGATATATTTCTAGAATTTTATACTTTCCTATATTCACTCTACTCTTTGAATGTCTGTAGACCTTCAACAAAAAAATGAACATCCACGACAAGATAATGAAATTAGTGAATAGGCTCTTTGCTCTATATTAGTCTTGGTATCTTACATAAAACTGGATTTTGCATTTTCATATCATATTTATAATCAATATTGATACTATCCATCTGGTAAAATTTTTACCATTATTCATAATTTTGAAGATTATGTTTTTCAGAAAGTGAGAGTATTATCTTTAATAAATGTTTGGAAAAAAGAACCATAAATTATTTTCATGAAAATAATTGTTGATTAAAAAACCAGAATTAAATCACTGTGTCTAAAACTGAGTTCTGAACCTAAGCAAGCAAGCGAATATTGGCAAGCAGTCAGCCAAGTTAAAAGATAGGCAAATCATCTCTATGAAGAGTTTAACAACTTAGAAAAGCAAAGAAAGATTTGAGGGAGAACTGAGTAGCAGCCATGAAATCTAAGTAGGGTTATCTTGGAAGAGATGGAGACCAGCTATTGTCAAACTTAGTTAAACTCAAACTAGAACAAACCTAGATGAAAAGTACAGTATGTTAGGCCAGATCTTTCAGGCCTAGGGGAATCTCCTGTCCATCTACACTATTATCATGGGTGCTGAGGAGATCCTAAAATATATTCTACCTCCTTTACCCATGTAAGGACCCTTGTGCTGAAAATGGGCCCCTTTTATCATGCAGAATGCTCTCGTGAACCTCAGCGGATGAGCAGCCTCAGTTTCCCTTTGCCTTACAATGTTCCCAATTTTGGGCAGTTAGGATGTGAGCATTTGGGAAAGGAGACATTACTGCATCTTATACACTGTTCCAGAATGACTTTCACTTTTGTCCATGTGCCTGTTTGTATATTTAAGAATAATATTGAGTCAAACAAAATAACAAAAGCAAAGTCTAAAGTGTAATATAAAGAGAAACAAAGGAATCTGTATATGAAAACAGTGGCATACCACAGTGGGCCCTAGACTTAGAAATTTAATCCACTCTCAAGGGCTGTTTGTAATCCAAGTTGGTCACTGAAGGCTCAGGCTCCTCTGCACAGCTTTCCAGGTCTCTTGTACATAGGCAGATCTAGGTGTCCTTAGAGAGACAGGGCAGCTGTCATTGGGGGATTCCTCACCTTCGTATCTCCAGAACCATGAGCCCAAAGAGACCACTTCTAACACATCGGTCTGTGGTGTTCAGTTACAGGGAACACAAAATAGGTTCATAAAAAGAACATGCTACTGCCTTGCTAGGAATATACACAAAAGAATTAAAAGAATCATATCATAGTGACATATATGCACCCATGTTCAGAGCAGCTCAGTTTGTGATAGCTCAATCTTAGAAACAACCCAAATGCCCATCAACTGGAGACTGGATAAAGAAGATGTGGTTTCTCTATAAAATGGGGTATTACTCTGCCTTAAAGAATGGTAAATTTGGGTCATTTAAGCTCAAATAGACGCACCTTCAGGACATGCTCATAAGTGAAATAAATAGGTCACAGATGTGTAATCATCATATCTGTTCTCTGGAATGAGAAACTGAAGATGTTAATGAGTTCTAGAATGTATGATGAATATTGTGAAATAGAAAATATTCAAAAGCAGACATGGTGGAGTGAGTAATGAGGGTTAAACAAAAAATGTGATGGTAATAAAAAAGGGAAACAAAGCATGTATTTAGGGGGTGGGAGTCGTGGGGTGGGTAGGGGAATGAAAAAAATGAGAATTAAATCGTGTCATATACTGGTATAAATTCCCAATATTCAATGTGAACATGATGTATATATACAGTGTACCAATAAACATAATAAAAAAGAGACCATGATAACTGCCAGGAAATCTTGATTTTTTTTACTCAGTAAATTCATGTGGAGTAATGGTTATATTTATCGTAAAACTGTTTGTGTGTGTGTGTGTGTGTGTGTGTGTGTGTGTGCGTTTTAGGAATGTATTAGAGAATGAATGTGTTAAGTGGCAGGGACCCAGGGTACTTAATTTGGGCAAAGGGCAGACAATATAGAAGGGAGGAGGTAATGGAGTGCTGTTTATTGTGGTGCTGTTTATTCTCGAAATGGTCTAGAATATCGACATCCAGGAACGATAAGCAAATCTAGTAGCAGACATTGGTTTCTAAGTGATACTTCTTGCTAAAAGAAAATCCGATGCTTTAAAGAGATATCTGCCTGCAGGTGAAGCAGGCATACAGTGCGAGGTAAACACATTGAGCAGCCAACATAAAAAGAAACTCATAGATTTTAACTTAAAAAAGAAACCTTTAGTATTAAAATAAAAGAGGTTGGAGCTGAGGAGAAGGTACTTGTTTTTGGTGAACACCAGCTAATAATATAAAAGAAACATGGACAACAGGCATTGTTTCTTAAATCCCTCATGTGAGCCATTGCTCACTGAAGTTGAGGTCTCCGGAGACTAAGATGTCTCAGGTTCCCTCGTCCCTCTGGCCTTGGCCTTGAGTCCTCCGGAAGCGTCTCCTCCCTTTGCTGCTGTTGCGTCTGGCAGAGCCCTCTGCATGGGGTTCGCATCCTCCTGCCGTGACCGCTGCTGTGTGGCCCTGGTGTCCACCTCCGTCCCTGACAGCCCCTTCCGAGTGGCTCAGCGCGTGGCCCTACGCTCGCTCTCGCTGCTCAGCCTGTAGTGGATCATGTTTCTCACAGAAGGTGCGTTTTTCTAAGCCCTAGGAGTTCTTTTCACACCAGAAAGTCTAAGATACAGGAACTCTGTCAGAAGTTCTGAAAGTAACCAAACTGTGAACTAGATCTATACCTCCTGCATCTATGTACATAGTCCCAAAACAGACTTCAGTGCTTGGTAGCTACATGGCTTTGGAAATTCCTTAACCTCTCTGGACTTACTTTTCTGATCTATAAAATGGAAATAATAATACCTCCTTGCAAGGGCTTTCATTAAGATGCAAGGTACTTCTGTACAGAAAGCACCTGTAAAAGGCTGTTTGCTGCCCTTAACTGCTACCGTCTCTCCTTGCGTGTCAGACCCGAACCAAACTTGATTCTCGTGATACCCGTGATGACTCTCACAAAATCGTGTTTTCGTTATTTTCTCTGGCATTCCCGTCGTTCCAGGTCTCCCTGGGACTTCTCCACGCCCACGCGACACATATCCTGTGGCCTCCAGAGCGCTGGCAGAAACTGGAGTCGGTTCTTCCCCCGGAGCGCTCTCCCGTGCAGAGCGAGGAGTGACGGCCCGAGCTGCCGGCCCCGGAGCCCCGGAGCAGAGCTGCAGGCCGAGGAGGAGTCTCCGTGCGAAGCTGTGTCATCTCCAGGATCTGTATGATGAAGGAAAAATTAAAAGCATTAAACAGTAGTAAATGACACCTGATTCTGTGTTAAATTCGGGGGCCCTGTTTGTTACCAGCACAAAAAACATATGCAGAGCTTTGAACATATGAACATATCACACCTGTCTTTTTAAACAAAAAATTATTGCCATGTCTGAGATACAGAGTAATTTTATTCACATCCCCAGCCTTTTTACTGCTGCTTCCCACACTTCGCTCTCCTCTCCCTCCTCCAAAACCCCTCCCACCTCTACTGAGTCTACAACCCTGTCGCTTAACATGCCTCCTCTATTTTGCTCTTTAAATTGCTTACATTTTAGATCCCTTGTACTAGGGAAACCATGAAATGTGGCTGATTTATGTAATCTGTGTTATGTTCTCAAGATCTACCCATGTTCGTACCAAAGACCTATATCTGTCCTCCTTTATGACTGATTAGTACTTCATTGTTTTGAAGGAGATAAATTCACAATAACTTGTTGTACCTACTTTATTGATTTGCGTTCTAATTTTAGTACACGTGCCAGATGATCTTAAAATTTAATGAAAATAATTTGTCATTAACTATTAAGATAGAATATGGAAAATGTACATAAGTGATAGAAGTGTATTACAGTTGACAGGAACTACAGTGTAACAACTGCCAGTTAGGAAGAAAAGTGAACTGTGTTTGTTCAGATCTTATTTTAGATGCTTAATTATCATCAAATTGATCATTTATTAATGAGAAGCACCTTATCTTATGGAAATAAGGAATTAAAGTCATAGAATACCAATTTTATCGATACTTTCATACATTCAAACCTTTTTGTTATTGGCCCTTTTTAAATTCAAACCTTCTGAGTGATTTCTCAGGCCTGTGCAGAGTGATGGTTAAACCAGTTGATCAGCATCTAATCACTATTTGAGATAAAATTCTAAGTGAAATGGAGAAAAATTATTGCATATCTACCAAGTTTGAATTTCTCTCAAGTGATTATTCAGAGTCCATGTCTCTAACACTGAAATCACCAGCTGCAAAAGGGAGTCATAGGAGAATAATGGATTCTGTAATTGGTACAAATAGGAGGCAAATTCCTTGCAGACAAGTCTGTAGCATTTACAAAGCCTGCCTTCCTTCTCCTCCTTCTTACAGGTTTGGGCTGATGGAAACAAAGTCTCTGGATTAATACCCTCTGCTTATTTGGTCTTTTCTTCTGTTTCATTCCAGACTAGCTCCCAAGCTAGTGACCTTGCAGATGTGGATGATGCTGTCTCATCATTACCAAACAGGAACAGAAAAAGCAACAGTAAAACCTTTGCCTACCAAGAGCACTTGTTACTGCTGATAGTATATTAGCACCATCATCCCTCCTGGAACAAACATCGCTGAGCACTTATATACCAAAGTCGGTCGGAATTATTTTTTAAAAGTAGATTTGCTTAAAATCTTCCCATGGCTCTTCATTGCCCTTCTCTCCAATTCCATTTCCTGTCCTCCCCATCTTGAATTTCATAGTCTGGCTTTTAACTGCTGTTTACTAAATTCCCAATGTTATTTCAACTTTTGAAAACCCCTGCCCCAGGCAAAGCTCATTTCCTGGATAAGTATAAAATACTCAGTGCCCAAGGTTATTGACCCTTTAGTTGCTAATGCACTGGAAATCTGAGGACCCTGGAAAAGGGGATCAAAGGTTCTGAGAGAGCAGAATAATTAAGAAATGGAGGGTGCCTGGGGTAACTCCTGATTAGCAGTGGTGTAGAAGGATTTGGGAGTTTAACAGTTCAGCAAGCTGGCTTTTAGCCTTGCTATGTTTATTTAGTACCTGTGAATTCTTATTCAAACTATTCTAGATTGTAAATCTTTGGAGAGGTGGATGCTCTTTCTATTCAGTTCTGTATTCTCTAGCCATCTGGCACCTCACTGTAGAGTTAGCGCTTAATGCTTGTTCACAACTCAGCTCAATAGTTACTTCCTCAAAAATGTGACTTTAGGCCTGATATATATGTTCCTGAGTGCATCAGTCACTCCGCAGACTCATTCTTCATGTATATGTGTCTCTCCATCAAGGCTGTGTACTCATCTAGTCTAGGCAGGGTTTATGTTGCTCGACTTGGTAGCATGATCGTGCAAATTGACAAAATTCTTAATCAACGTGAGTCCTAGGAGCTATGCTAAGGATGGAAAATCAAGATGAATGAAACAAAGGTTCTTACAATCTACTGGTAAGAACAGAAAGAAATAAGAAAACACAAATAGGTACCTGACCATTCAACAGTAGGACTGGAGCATGAGGTAGCTGCTGTGGTGTGGACAGGACAGATGAGGTAGCTACCAGATAAGGTAGCTGTTCATACTAAAGAAAGTTATCCTTTTGTGACTTATAAGCCAATTTCTATAAGATTGAGTCACTTGAATTATTTCCAACTTTTTGCCAGTGAACTTTTTGAGTGATGCATATGTATTAAGTTTTACACATTTAATTTGCAGGATATTAAACTGTGCTTGTATCTCAGGAGGATTTTTTCACTTTTTGCAAAAGTCATAACAAAGAATTTAAACAAATATTCTGTATAAGTGTGTTGTCCATGGAAAACTTTTTTAAATTTAGACGTGTATTAAACTACCAAATTAGCATGCTTGCTTTTGTGTCACACTTCCTGGATTCAGACAGTCAGGAGAAAAAGAATTTAAATGAAGATTTCCAGTCATGCTATAGATATAGAAGCTCACTGGCATTCATTGTGTCAGTAGAGAAAAGATTGACTTTTGAAATGGAATGTGAAAAATATTTCAGCATCATTAATTAAATATATGGTTTATGTAATTTTCCATCTTATTAACACAGGAGAGCTAAGGGCCTAACTCCCCACCTGAAACGCGAGTTCGTGTTCTCTAAAAATCGAAGAATGAATTTTAGGAACGACGGAGGTTTGAGTAAGAAAATTTTATTGAGAAAGAAAGCTGCCTTAAGAGAGACAGAAGGGAGAATGCGGAAAGTGCCTAACCCAGGATTGCTTTTTTCAGGTGAATTTTATGGATCAAAATCACGAGGTGGGGTGGGTTCAAAAGTAGGGGCCACCAATGAGATTTTAAAAAAGGTAGATAGGGTGTAACAATCAAACAGGAATTTTGACTCTAACTCTTTTTGGGGAGGTGGGTTAAAGTGTCAGCCCTCCACCCCAGGAGGTGGGCGCCTTCTTTAGAATATCTGATGGCTGCCTGTTTGGAATTTCAATGAGCTATTTATCTTACATAGGTGGGGTAGCTTTTCTCCCAGTAACCTCCAAGTTATTTTTTGTTGTTGTTGTTCCTTTTCAGGGGCCAGTCCTATCTATCTGCCTACATATGTCTAGCTGGCTTTTCTACCTATAATATTATGGTCTGTGATTACAGATGGAAATGTTTTCAAGGCTACACCTTTAATCATATTATTTCTTACTGCACCTTCCTAGTCCATACCCATCTTTATGTACCTGGAGACTTCACCTCTTAAAATCACCTCTTATAGGGCTTTCCTGGTCTTCTTTCTAAAGCCGCCATGACTGTTTTTCACTGTCTGTTCTTTCATGCTGCTTTATTTCCTCAGTAACATTCTCACTGCCATTGCTGTGCACCTCTTCCTTATTCTGTGCCAGCTGGTGGGCAGAGTGGATGTTACTTGTATTGTCAGAGCAGTATTGCAGCCAAGCCTGGTGTTGCATGACTGTAGCACAGACCTCTCCAGGCAGAGGCAGGAGGACCACTGCAAATTCAAGGTCACTCTGGGCTACATAGTCAGACCTTATCTAAAAAACTTGAAGAAATAAAAATATGAACTGATAAATTAGCAGTAGTCCAATAACTGGGACACTGTCCTACGTCTTGGCGACACTGTCACTCCCAGATTATGTGCCCTCTTCTGATGTTGCGATTCTGTTCTGTTAATTTCCTTCTTGCAACTCTTCTCACACTTGGATTCTCCATGTGTATAACCTAAAAAATATTGTGATTTTCTTGTTTGTTTGTTTCATAAGATAGTCTGCATTCTGGACATGGACATGTTTATCAAGTATATCCTATCATTAATTTACTGTTCTAAAGTGTGAATATGTATTTTACCATTGAATACTTATTTCCTGGCAGATTTTGTTTGCTTATTTTTTTTTTTTTTTTTGAGACAGGGTCTCGCTTTGTAGTTCAGGCTGGCTCTGAGCTCACTATGTAGCCTAGGCAAGCTTCGAACTCAGCAATCCTCCTGTCTCTGCCTCCAGAGTGTTGGGATTACAGGCGTGAGCCACCACGCCCGGCTGTTTGCTTATGTTTTTATCTTGCTGCTTCATAGAAATATAGCATACTATTTTAGCACTGAAGCCGACAGAATGTCTAGTTTTTAAACTTTTCTTACTTTTCAAATAGCAACATTGCTGTGTAGAACTAGTTTCACTAAAGCTTTTATGACATGATTTTAAAATTCATTTTATTGGTACACTTTATATACATATCTTGATCACACTCAACATTGAAAATTTGTACTAGTATATGACACGACTTAATTCTCATTTTTTCCCATTTCCCTGCTGATCCCACAACCTTCCACACTATGAACATAAGCTTTGCTTCTATTTTTACTATCAAAATTTTTATTTCCCTTGTTACTTAGCTCTACCCCCCTTTCCCTTTGAATATTTTCTATTTCACAATATATATCATATATTTTAAAACTCATTTATGTCTTCTGTTTCTCAAAGCAGAGAAAAGATACAATCTTTACACATCTGTGACCTCTTTATTTCATTTATGAGTATGTCCTTAAGGTATGTCCATTTGAGTATAAATGAATCAAATGTATCATTCTTTGTGCAGAGTAATACTTCATTTTATTTTAAAAAACACACATCTTTATCCAGTCTCCAGTTGATGGGCATTCGGATTGTTTCAAAGATTAGACTACCACAAACTCAGATGCAGTTAACATCAGTGCATGTATGTCACTGTGATATGAATCTTTTAATTCTTGTATATACCTAGCAGGGGAATCCAGGGTTAAATGGAACCTGCAGTCCTAGTTTTTGAAGAATCTCCACATTGATCTCCACAGTAGTTGCACCTGTTTACATCCCCACCAGCAGTGGAGAAGGGTTCATTTCTCCCCGAAGCCTCGCCAGCATTTGTTGTTGGTTGATTTTGTGTTAACAGCCATTCTTTGTGGGGTGGGATGAAATCTCAGTGTTGTTTTCATCTGCATCACTCAAATAACCAGTGATGTTGAACATTTCTTCATATGTTTCTTGGCTGCTTTTACTTCTTCCTCTGAAAAATGTCTATTCATTTAAGATGCTCATTTTTGAATTGGGTCTTTAAATTTGGGCTGGGAGCTGATTTTTTAAGCGCTTATATATTCTAGATAGCAGCCCTTTGTCTGAGAAACAGCTGGTAAATGTTGTTTTCTTGTATTGTTGCTTGTCTTTTCACATTTCCGGTGGTTTCTTTTGCTGTGTAGAACTTTTTAATGAGATAAGATACCAGTTGATGATTCTTTCTACTAGTTCTTGTGCTGTATAGGTTCTGTTCATAGTCATTCCCTAAGCCAGTGTCCCCAAGAATTCTACCTAACCTGTTTTGCAGCAGGTTTAGTGTTTCTGTTTTAATATTTAGGTTTCTAATCTACTTTGAATCTAGTTTAGTGTGTTGTGAAAGAGATCAGTCTAGCTTTAGTCTTTGGCAGGTTGGAACCCAGTTTTTTCAGCACCATTTGTTAAAGAGGCTATCTTGCCTCCTTTGAGAATATTTGGCTCCTTTGTAAGAAATGAGGTGGCTTATTATATCTGGAGTTGCTTCAGGATCTTTGAATCTGTTCCACTGATCCTCAGGTCTATTACTTTGCCAGTATCATGCTGTTTTTATCACATTGGCTTTCTAGTATAGTTTTAGCTTGGGGACTGTGATACCCCTTACCATGTCCTTGTGGCCTAGCATTGCTTTTGCTATTCTAGGTCTCTTGTGTTTCCCCTTGAATTTTTGGATTATTTTCTCTAGCTCTGTGAAATACGCTGTTGGGATTTCAACCAGGATTGCCTTGAATCTCGATAGTAGTTGTGGGAGTATAGCCATTTTTGTAGTATAGTCTGCATTCTGGATGAAATCAACCAACAATAAATGCTGACAAGGCTATGGGGGAAATGAACCCTTTTCCACTGCTGGTGGGAATGTAAACCGGTGCAACCACTGTGGAGATCAGTGTGGAGAGTCTTCAAAAACTAGGATTAGAGGTTCCATTTGACCCTGCTATTCCCCTGCTAGGTATATACAAGAAAGAGTTTAAAGATTCATATCACAATGACATATCCAGGAACAAGGGATGTGTTTCCATTTTGTTATTTCCTCTTCAGTCTCCTTTTTCAGAGTGCTGTAGTTTTCAGAGTAGAGGTCTTTCACCT
>PVIC010022993.1:0-27203 GCA_004025085.1 Thryonomys swinderianus | reverse complement strand
ATATGATGAGGGGAAGGAATAAATATGATACAGAAAGAAAATAAAAGAGCATGTATAAGGGGGGAGGAGGGGGGAGTGGGTAGGGATATGGGTAAAAATGAGAATTAACTTGTGGCATATACTGGTACAAATTTCCCAATGTTATATGTGATTTTGAGATGTATATAAATTGTACCAATAAAGAATTCAGTTAAAAAAAAAGTTAAAAAAAAAAAGTTAAAAAATCTCCCACCACGTGAAATGATGCTTGGTTGGAAAGAAGGTGGCCCATGGCAAGCTGGGACCAAAATGTTGAATGCTCGATGAAGACGCTCTTTAAGACCAGCTATGCTGGCCGTTCTGTTCCCTAGGTGCCCCCAGCCCACCACACTGTCTGGCCTACTTTAGTTCCACCATACTAGTCCCCTAAAGATCAGTTAATGTAAATAGAGAAGAGAAGGGAGAACCCTCAATGTTTCCTA
The DNA here is from genome assembly GCA_004025085.1 of Thryonomys swinderianus. Lineage (NCBI taxonomy): Eukaryota > Metazoa > Chordata > Mammalia > Rodentia > Thryonomyidae > Thryonomys > Thryonomys swinderianus. Next base: position 26,742 of record PVIC010022993.1, on the reverse strand, counting down.
GAAGGCAGCAGCCTGGCTTGATTGAGGTGATACTCACCAGTCTATGGAATTCCTCTACTTCCATGGCCCTGGGGCTAGGGGCCTTTCCTCGGCTGCTCAGTTTGGGGTGTCTAGGTATTCCAGTGTGCCCTTGAATATGCCTTCAGAATGAAGCATCAGTCTCACTTGCTGCCCACAAAGAGGCCTTAGAAGAACAGCAAGAACCAAGAAACAAGTCTCACCACCATACTTTTGAGGGCCTTCTCTAGCAGGCCAGACATTCAAAGTACGAGGCTTGGCTCTATCTCTTCACTAGCTACGGCATGTTAGGTAAATACCGGAAGCTCTCTGGGCTGCAGTTAACTGGCCTCCATAACATGTTCAGTTAAAGTGCCTTCCTCTGTCAAGGTCACTGTCAGAACAAAAGAAATAATGAAGCTTTCGGTCTTGGAACTTCACAAATGTTCATGACTCATACAGCCTTCATTATTCTATGAATATACAGAGAAGTCAGAGATTTAGAAAGAAAGGAAAGCAAGAATCAGAAAGACAGGGAAAAAATGAATCAGAAAAAGACTAAGCAATGAATGAAAAAGGTCTGGAAGAAAAGGCAAGCAGAAGAGAAAGATGAACCCCAATTTCATTCCTCTGCCTCAAGCTCACCCAAGCGTTCCCCACAGCTTGCGGAGCATAATTTGGACTTGGTTATTTAAAGGGCTGTGGGATAATACAGTGGGAAGACAGGTCTGCCCTGCAACTCACACAATTTATCACACAGGGAAGAGCCACTAATCTTTTGAGGAAGCAAGGTATTCACAGTTATTTAAGGCTAATATTTATGCATCACCACACATGGTGAGCCCAGCCCCATCTCCATACTCACGCAGCCACAACCCAGGAAGGTCTTTAGCAGCGACATTCAATATTTTAAGCCCCTTATAGAAGTCTCGCCCAGTAGTCTGAACAGACCCGTTATTAACTGCACCCATACACCAGCTGTAGCCACGCGCAAGGCGCTAATTAAAAGAGCAGATTTTCCAAAGGCGGGTGAATGCTAAGCCGGCTTGGGTGGAGATGGTCTTGCGTGAATTTCTTCCAGGCCAATGCTGCAGCGCTGCCTTGCAGAGCGTGATCAATTATTCAAGCCCAGAACCTTCGGGATGTGCATAAATATAGCCCCAGCACAGTCCAGCTGGTCCTTTGCAGGACTCTACTCCTTACAAGGTGTAGAGAACAGAAGCAAGGGGGCAGCGATGCAGAGACCCCGAAGACAACATGCAAGACCTCGGTCCCAGTCATCCCCCAAAAGGCCTGGATCTTGTCATCGGGCCAGGACATGACTTGCGGGTGCATCAGTCCTGGCCATTGTCAAGGCTGCCCCCAGGAGCTCCAGGAAAACCTCCTTCCCTAACCTCCTCCTCACCTTTTCCTCTCCTTTCCTCCGGGGATGCAGCCTCATCCTGCCACAGCCTCAGCGACGCTGTGCCCTGTTCCTACATTTCATTAGCCTAGCCACAGTCATGGTGGATTTGGGGCTTTGTGTGTGTGTGTGTGTGTGTGTGTGTGTGTGTGTGTCTTTTGTTTTCTGGCACTGCCAACTGAACTCAGCACCTTCACACTGACCTATGTCCCCAGGCCTGCTTTGTTTTTGTTTTTTGTAGGCAGGATCTGTTACATTGCCCAAGCTGGACTGGAATTTGAGATCCTCCTGCCTCTGCTGCCCAGAATGCTGGGATTGCAGGTGTACGGCACCACACCCGAAGTCTTGTAAACCACTGTCGTTACGATCCGAATTACACATCTCCCTTAAAACTGGGTCCTCAGGATGGCATTTCTACTAGACCAATGAACTCCTACCTGGCCTTTGTTTGTCTTTTATTACTAACCTCAGTTGTTCCCATATACCTCCTGCTCCTAGGAGGGACCATGAAGGAGCCAAGGGAGGAAGGAGTTGGGGTTGTGGTGACAGAGAAAGGGCCTGCTGCATCTTCTCAAGGCAGGAAGTTCGAACTGGGGGTGTACCCTGGCTGTGGACTGCACTCTCCTGGCTTTGGCAAACTAGTCTTTATGGCTGCAGATATTCAGAGGGCCAGGTGAGCTGGGATCCTTCCTCACTGGTACCTGAGGCACCAGCATGGCTGTGTATTGGATAGGTCCCCCCCAAAATGGCCTCCACACCTGCTTCACATCTCCCTCTGACCACCTGCTCAAAGGTTTCCTGATCATCAGTCCACTGGTTTCTGGAAGCTCCTAGGGGCAAAGCTGTCCTCAGAGTCACTCTCATGGCATCTGTCATACAGAAAACGGCTTGTGATGGGGACTTGCCAAAGAATTCAGTGAGAAGGTCGCCGGAGTCATTCCCAGCCTGGCTGGGCATTAGAGTCACCTGCGGAGCTCAAAACAAAGCATGCCCAATCTGAATGCCTGTGTTCACCTCAAGTGTGCCAGGCTGACACACCAGCTGCTTCCTGGGTTCATGGGAGACTCTAAGGTGGCATCAGTTGTGCAAGAGCCATACTAGGACCCCCCGAATCAACACTCAAAGAAAGGAGGAGACAGATGCGGGCATAGATGGAGAGAAAAGCGGACACTATGGAAGCCCAACAATGGCCTAGGCTGATGCCTTGTTAATCTCTGAAGCTAGGGCAGCCCTTCTGAGATGCCCCATGCTGGCTAGGCCTTGAGAGTTCTGAATGGAGCAGTCACTGAAGGTGGGCCATGCCAGGAAGGGACATAATTTTGTAGCTGGGGCTACCCAGACAGTAGGAACAGCTGCAGACTGCCTGCTACCCGCACTGTCAGAAGGTAAGGTGAAGCAGCCCATGACAGTATCTGCCACCTCTCACTGCTGGGAGCTCTTCCTCCTGCCTGCCGGGCTTTGGACACCGGAAGCTCCAAATGTTCATTGAGGCAGGTGTTGTGGTTTATTCTAACTTTGTCTATCGGCAGAAGTGTCCCCTCCCTGGGACCCGGAACCTGTGAAGGCACAGAACTGAGAAGCACAATTCCCCTTGCAAGTGCATCAGTAGGAAGAGTGATGGTGAGGAGGACATTTCTGCTTCCATCCCCGGTTCCTAGGTGAAGGATTTTAATCTGTGGGGTCAATACAATTCTCTACAGGGACAAAGGATCTCACAAAGTCCAAATAGAGTTTGCATCCTAGAAGATGGCCGGTACCTGATCTTTATGAATGATCCCCTCTGAGCTGCCCTTTATCTGGACCTTGTGGACCATGTTCAACTCAGACTAGCAACTGTCAGTAGCAAAGAGACAGCATGGCCAGCAGATCCCATGGATCTGCATACTTCTGGTAGCTGGAGGGCCTTCTGGCCCAGTGTGGTACTATATGCTGCCCTATCCCAGTCAATAGAGCATTCTGTAAGCCTTTAGCTAATGGCTGCTAACTGAGGCTCTGTGGACAGCAAGATAAACATATATGTGGAGTGTGAAGCTCTTCCGGTATGAACAAATCACTCACTGGTCCTTCTGAGGGGAGGACACCAATGTTATTAGCTAGCTAACAAGTGTCATGGTGTTCTTCTGTAAGGACAGTGACTCATGTCAACAACTCCGCATCAGCAGTAGACTGGTCTTAGAAGTGGGATCTCCTACAGTGGGGCCCTTGTATGATCATAATTCTTGTCATCACGGCAACCTTGGCACAGGGGCGGTTAATCATTTTGTGCTCCTATTAGGATGAACTCTCTCCCTTGGGTACCTACATACCACATCAAGATCACACAGTCCACTATACGTATCCTTATGGATCTAACCTGATGGTTAGATCCAAACATGTCAGTCATCTTGTCTCCAGGGTCCTGAGCACCCATGAAACCATCCGTATGGTAAACTTTAGCAGCTTCTCCTTTTACACTAAATCAGTGACTGGCTTTGTTCTTTGAAAGCATGTCCATAACTTAGAACCAAAGTAACCTGAAAAGAGAAATTTATCTAACTTAAGAGTGCTGGATGCAGGAAAGTGCAAGGGTATGGTGCTAACATCTAGTGTACCAGAGGGCACAATACTGAGATGGGGCAACTTTGGCAGAGAACAGTTGCTTTTATATAATAAAGCCAATCTCACAATAAACCATTGACCCGTTAATCCATGAGCACATTAACTCAATAACTTTCCAAAGATCTCATCTCCAAACACCATTAACATACAGCTTTTGAGTTAAGTTTCCACCCCATGAAATTTAGAGGCACATTCAAAACTATTATCATCCCTTCATTATTGTCTTTTAAAACCATGCCAGAGACAGGCATCTGCCCTCCACTTCCCAGCCCATATCCACCCTTTTGCAGAGCCAACCTGTCCAAGAAACAATCTCAGAATTGTTTATCCTGCATCAGCTGAGCACTGGGATCTCTTACACGGACAGGGGAACCATGTGAGGGAGAGGTGTAGTACAATAGCAGAGGGTGGCATAGAAGTCTGACTTTTTTTTTTTTTTGAGGCAGGGTCTCACTTTGCAGTTCAGGCTGGCCCTGAGCTCACTATGTGGTCTCAAACTCAGCAATCCTCCTGCCCCTCTCTGGTTCTCGAGTGCTGGAATTACAGGTGTGAGCCACCACACCCCGCACTGTGGTTGGTATGTGGTACTGATTGCTGTTGGGTGTGAGTCACCATGCCCAGTATTGTTGTATTTGGTTACCGGGGATGGAACCAGGGACCTTGTGCTTGCTAGGCAGGCACTGGAATCACTGAGCTAAATCCCTGGCCCAGGAGTCTGATTCCTTACTCATGCAAATCACATGCACTGATGAGTACTGCTTGCACTTGACCCCAGGTAGACCATTTCCAGTGGTTTGCTTCTGGTCCTAATTAGGCAAATGAGTTGATGAGTCTGAAAGATGACCTTGTGATGGACATCCCTGACCACATGTCCCTTACCTGGCACCCCAAAGCCAGGTATTTTATGTGCCCCAGAGCCCATCATACAAACTAGAGTTATTTTGTCAAATGGTGTGTGATTCTCTCAAGCATGCACCATTGAACCCTAGGATACTAGTTTTGCTTGTCTCAGTGGAACCTGCCATGAACATTACATGGTATTTAGTCTACACTCTGAAATCTATCTCTAGTAACTTGGGAGCTGCTGGGTTTTATAAGTGAAGTGGCAGACCCACTCCCACATTAGTTGTTGCAAGGTCAAATCCTGTTCTGGCCCCATTCAATCCAACATCCTTTGTACAACTCAGATTCCTCTACACAGGTACAGATTATGCTGGCTCTATAATCCAGAGTTCGCTGGACATTGAGTTTCTTTTCCATGGTGGAAGATGTGAGATGAAATCTTTACAATTTTACTTGGGAAGGAATAGTGTGACATTCCCCTTACCATGGAAACCCTAAACTTTCTTCTCGATGTGGTAAGCCCCCTGATCTTCACAGACTCTTTCTTTTATCCTCCAGAGCACATGTGTTACACCAAGGCCTCACCATGACCCATCCATTTGCTCATCTGGTATAGTGAACTTATTCTCTATATAATGGATCCCTGTGATGTTCTGCTGGATGTCTATGTGAGGCAGATGACCTAGGACTATATTATCACAGAGGGCATGAAAGTCAACACAGCCCTGGGAAAAAACAATAAATGTAACTGTTACCTCTTCTGGGTGAATGCAAACTATCTAAAATCATTTCTAGTAGCTATGGGAAAGCACACATTTGCCAAGTCAAGTGCTGCATACCATGAATTTGAGGCCATGCTAATCTGCTGTAGCAAAGATCCTACATCTGCCATGGCAGCTGTAATCAGGATTACTACAAAGAGAAGTCTGTGGTAGTTGCTGTTGATTTTCATGATCCACCTGGTTTTAACAGGCATAATACTGGCAGATTAAATAGAGATAGGACATAATCTCCCCTCCCTTGCAATATTCTTTAGATCTTTAAGAGTGGAACTAATCTTTACCACCTCCTTCCTCCTAGAATAACACTGCCTTTACTATCTTGGGAGCAACAGGGCAAGCGGCAGTTGCAGAACTGTTTTTTTCCACTGTGATGATTCTTAATCTATAGTCTGAGAGACCAGCACGGGCACCACTACCTGGTACATCCATTCTGCTTATACAATCAGGGAACAGCAAAATAAGTGAAAGGTGAGTGGTCTTTGGCTGAAACCCCATTTATTACGTGGCTCCTATGTGCATATACTCATATAGTAGGGCCATGATAACCCCTTCAGCCTCCAACATGACCTCAAACTCTGTGTCCAACATGCCTCGAATACCAGCTCTTCCCCCTTTTCCAGAACACAGTTATGCAAGTATAGAGCTAGAGTCCTCCAGAGTATGGAGGATATAACGATGCTCATTTCCCATAGTGCTATAGAGGTCTTCTTGCTACACATATGGTCCATGGTCCTTTCTTCAGCCCAACAGTACTAGGTTCAAAAGAATTGCTCAGAACCCCAAACTGAGAACATAGTATTGTGTGATTTCATGTGGGGCAATCTCCTAAGTCTCCTAATCAATCATTCTTGATGGCTTTTGAAATTAAGTGATATTGAGTAATACTGAGTCCTAACCTTGCTGAGTGCCATAAAAATCCCATAAACAAAGCACAGCTTTGTTCACCATCTGTCTTTCTGTGGGGAAGGCCAACCTAGATGCCTCATTGTATAGATACCAGGAAGGTCATCTTATCTACCTGGCTTCTGAGGGTTCCATGTTATCTCTGGCTTCTACTGGGTTGAGAGATCCTAATATGCTCATTGTTGCCAGTAAGCTAGTACTACAATGCTTTTCCTAAAGTCAGCCCTGACCCACAGACACTGGGCACCACTGAACTGCTAATGACACTACAGCCTTTGCCACCACCACATTCCCAGTAGCCTTGGTGAACTACATCTTGTGGGTATTTCCATGGAACATAATCCTTCAGAGGGTTAATTTATCTTACATGGTATTTGCACTCAGTACATGTAACACTGTGAATTTCAATCCTTTTTTCCACCATTTTCCATAAAATCTTGGCATTTTAACCTCACTTAGAATTAGCTATTGCATTTTCTTTCTCCTGGGGTCTTTAAGAGAAACAAGCATTCCTTGGAGAGTACTGCAGCATTGAAAAGAAACTTCTTCCTTAACAAACCTACTAGGCTTCTCTCCCTGACCAATGCCTTTCAGAATCTAAGTTTCAGCATCATTCTCCCAGTAAGGTGGCCACATTGTCCTTATGGTGGGGAAATATGGTCCCTTGTCTCCCTCTATCAGGTCAAGCAGAGCCACAGATGGATAATCAGGGAAGGTCTTATAGGAGGAGTATCAAAGATAAGAGAGGAATCCAGTTCACCTAGCTTCCCTGCTCTCTGTAGAACCTCATTACTTCCCCAGAAAAAAGTGCCTAAAAAGGAAGCAGTGATAACAATATCCAAAAAGTGGTTATTATTTCAATGTTTTATTGTCCATGTCAGTATAAACGGAAGATATTTGGGGTATCTGAAATATTGCTGAACTCATACAAGGAGTTTTCAAATCAAAGTTCAAAATACTGTTGTAAAGCATCACTCTCCTTCCACCTACATCTCCATCTAAACCATCTTGCTTTGAGGGAATTCTTGTCCTCCAAAGAGCAACACTCGAGCAATTAACAGCAGTTCTTTGGAAAGGATGCCAGGAAATGCATGGGTTTTCAGCCTTTAGATAAAACCCCATGAATCTCTCCTCCACCATAAGCATGTCTCCAAACTTAGTTTGTGGCAGTGTTGCTGATGGAAGGTGGATTTTGAGTCCTCTGGGGCTCATGTGTTGAGTGCCAGATCTCCAACTTGGTGCTGTTGGGAAGTGGTAGGGACTTTAGGAGGTGAAGCCTGGGGGAGGTTTCAAGTTATCGAGGATGTGCCCTTGAAGGGGGAATGTAGGATGCCTTTCTTTCTTTCTGGCTATGAAGTGAACAGTTTGGCTTTGCCATGCTCCCCAGCATGACATGCTGCCTCACCACCGCCCCGAAAGCAACAAGCTCAGTTATCATGGACTATAACCTTAGAAACCATTAGTAGAAATAAGTTTCCTTTCTGTATAAGCTGGTTACTTTGGGTGTTTGTTACAGTAACAGAACTCTGGCTAACAGTTGTGAAATAAATTTCCTTTCTGTATAAGCTGGTTACTTTGGGTATCTGTTATAGTAACAGAATTCTGGCTAACAGTTGTGTAAAGCTACAGAAATAAGAATGTGTTCTTATCCCAGCACTCGGGAGGCAGAGACAGGAGGATTGCTGAGTTCGCGGCGGCTTGCCTGGGCACCATAGTGAGCTCAGGGCCAGCCTGAACTACAAAGCGAGACCCTGTCTCCAAAAAGCAAAAAAAAAAAAAAAAAAGAATGTGTTCATGTTGATTCACCCCATATGACATTACTGAGCACCTTTGTATACAGAAATCATGCCAAGCACTAGGGCCAAACAGAAACTCCCTATAATACAGCAGAAAAGCATGGGGTGTTCAGTTATATTTTAAATTTGAACCCCTACCACTACTGACTGGGTGGTGTTTGACAACATCCAAGTCCTGGTTAATATATCTGTAAAGTGGTCATTTCAAATGGCTATTGAGGAACCAATTGAATCATAAATATAAAAAAAATCACCATCTGTGTTGGAAAACCATCTTCCATGGCTAAAGCTGGACATGAAAGAAAAACTAAGTTTTACTTCTAAATAAGAATCTAGACAGAAGAGAAAATAGGGCATTAAATAATTAAAGAAAGTACAGCGTGAAAGTGAGCCAAAGTTCAAACAGAGCCAATGGAATTTCCTCTTCACCAAGAGCAAAGACGAAAAGTTTATGACAGAGGAATGTGGAGGCATGATGAATAATTTACACATTTCAGGCATAAAACACTATCCATGGGAAAGGAGAGGGAACCAGGAAACTGGATTGGGATTGGTTCATGATCATGACCAAGTCTGGATGCTAGCTTGTGGAATGAAATTTTCCTCCAACTTCTTTATAAATATCTTTGCCTATTTTTTGAAGTGTTTTGATTCACAGATGATACTGTAGATATTTACGGAACATAATGTGATTTTTGATACATTGGATGAATAGATAAAACTGTTTAGCCAGGCGTGGTGGCTCATACCTATAATCCCAGCACTTGGGAAGCAGAGACAGGAGGATTGCCGAGTTCGAGTCTTGCCTGGGCTACATAGTGAGCTCAGGGCCAGCCTTAACTACAAAGCAAGACCCTGTCTCAGAAAAAATAAAAATTAAAGAAATTTTAAATAAATAAATAAATTTTTTAAAAAACTGTTCCTAGACAGAGAAAGAATACTATCCAGCTCTGAAAAGGATGGAATCCTGTTGCAACAACATAAATAAATATGGGGGACATACATTAAGTGAAATAAGCCACACAGAGAAATACAGACATGGTGTGACTCACATTAGAATTGTAAAAAATTAATCTCTTTATAAATTGAGAGTATAATCATTATTTACTATAAACATATACCAATGAAAAATAAAAATTGAAATAAATAAATAAACTGAGAGTAGAATACATCAGAGACTTGATAGAGTGGAAAAGACAAGAGGAAAGTCTGGTCAGGGGGTACAATATCACAGATAGATAGGAGAAAACTTTGACATTCTGTGACCAGAGGGAATGACTATGGTCTATGAGGATGTGTTATATGTTTCAAAATAGCTAATATAGATCTTATATCTTATTCTCACCACACAGGTAAGCACTCTCTATTATATTATCAATTTAATGATTTCCATAAATGTTTGCATTGACTGACTGCACAAGTCGAATATAAGTAAATACTTTTCTACTGTCCATGAAAATCAATTTACCATTATAAAAACTATTACTATGAGACTATTAACATTTATAACTGTAAGTTGTAACATTTTTAAAAACTTAATTTTTAACTATTTTTGTATCCTGCCTAAAATCCCATGTGTCTAACCATGGTAAAATGAAACCCTTGGGAAAGAAGAGCCACTGTGACAGGTGCACAGGGAGGGAGGATTATCATTAGAATGGCCTCCTTTCCAGCAGTCTGTGCAAATTAACAGTTAGGAAGTTGTGTCAGTTCTTCGAACATCCCTCTGACCTGGGAGAGAGCAGTAAGGATGCCAAGAGGAGAAAGTGTCCTTGAGAAAAACATGATGGCTAATCCAACAAGTTACACACACCCATAATCCTACTATTCTGGAAAGCTGAGGCAGGAGGATCACAAGTTTAAGCCTACCCTGGGCAGCTTAGCAATTTAGCAAGACCCTGTCTCAAATTTTTTTAAATAAATAAATAAAAGGCTGAGGATGTGGGTTGGTGTGGAAGCCCTAGGTTCAATGCCCCCACAAAAAGAAAGAGACACCATGGCTACAGACACTAAGTCCTAGATGCCCTGTGTGATGTGATGTGCCAGAGGAAGAAAGCAACTCAAGAAGATACCCCCTACCCCGTTTCAAAACTCAGCTGCCCAAACTGTTTGCCTACAGAGGACATTCCTTCAGTCTGCGCTGCTCAACTGAAAAGCAGAACTTTACATAAGTGAACTCAGCCTGAAGTTCAAATAATTTCTGGGTCATTCCTTTGGAAAAATAGAAGACAATAGGTAATTTACAAATACAGGTTTAAAAACTATCTCAGTGAAATTGGGTTCTGAGATACCAGTGTTTTCACTCATCATAGAGTCAGTTTGGGATATCACTATATCAGGAAACTATTCGAAAAACATTAAGATATCATAGATAAGTGTTCTAAGAACAGGATAAACTAGTCACAAGAGAGGAGGTACAACTGGCCAAGAAAATATGAAGAAATACTAGGACTTACCAAGAAAAATAATGTCAGTGAGTGCAATAATGCAATATTATTTTCAGCAATCAAATGACTAAACTTCTTGACTGTATTACTCGTGGGGGCCTCCACCAGGGATTCCAAGCTCTCCCTTAAGGACACAGGAAGGATTCCACTTCCTGTTCTGTGTGGATGAGTGGGTGAGGCCATGTGACCAGCACCAGCCAATGAATTATGAGCAGAAGTGATATTTATGACTTCTGGACTGGATCACTTAGCTGCCAGTTGGAGACGCCCAGAGCTTTCTTTCTATTTGCAAGTGAGCAAGCAACATTCCAGATGGTGGCTGTCCTATCAGTGGTCCCAGAGTGAGGACACCTGGAGCACAGCCCAGCTGACACAGGGCAGACATGGAGCATGAGTAGGAAGTAAACTTGGGTTGTCACAGCCATTAAGAACTAAGAGTCATTAATAACCCTACCAACTGATTCCATAATAAGATTCAATGCTGGCAGTGGAGAAATACAGTAAGGGTAAAAAATATAATCCTCTGACTCATTTCAAACATTGTTAACTCCTTGATCCAAAAAATGTCCTTATAGGAGTATACCCTCAAAATGCAAAATAAAACATAACCAGGTATCGTGGTACATGGCTGTAAGCTCAAAGCTCTGAGAATCGGAGATAGAAGGATCACAAATTGGAGCCCAGCCTGAGCAACACAGCAATTGCAAGAGACCTTGTTTCAAAGTAAAAACAAAAAGGGAAGGAAAAATAAAGATCAGGGGACATAGCTCAGTGCAAAGTGCTAGGTTCAATTCCTGGTACTGTAAAACTTAAAATAAAAATCTTTATAGTTGAAGTAGAGGCTACCAGTCAAACAAATGAACTTTGTGAAAATATTAATAATTTGAAGTCTAATGCTGCCCATTGCCAGGTGGATAACCTTGGGTGATTTATTTAACTATCTAAACCTTAGTTTCTTCACCTGGAACATTTCAGAATTATTTATTTATCTCAGAAGGTTATTCCAAGAATAAATTAGATAATGTATGTTCAACCTTTAATAAAAGGTAATTTTGGATCACAAACACACACACATATCACCTCACAATGTTACTTTGTTAGTTCAGCCAGGGAAAATTTGGACTGAATCCAATCAAAGCAAAAGGGAAATAGCAAAGGACACAAGATAGAAAATGTTTGTGTGATAACATTAATTTTAAACACTTAAGACAAAATTGATTATTCAATCTAATCATAATTATGGAAAAACAATGCATGGAAAAACAATGAATAGAAATATATCAAGATCATAATGAGTTGTATTTGGAAAGTGAAATTATTATAATTTTTTCTAATTTTCTGATTTTTTAAACTTTCTAATATGAGGCAAATGTGTGGATTTTTGGAGAAGACTACCCCCCATCTGCAATCCCAGAACCCCCACAGCGTGACACTAGACAAGTTACATAACTTTTCTGGATAGGGCTCCTTACGTGCCAGATGGAAACCATACATCTATCTCGGTGCTATTTGGAGTGATAAATGATATAATCCTTAAAAATTTATAAATAGAATGCCTAAATTATAGTAAACAATGTATACTACCTATTTCTATTATAATTATCACTCTATTTATTGTACAGTGGGGAAGAGAACATTACTTTAAAATCTGAGATAAATCATTGAATAGCAGGAGGTCGTCAGTAGGTTCGACAGTGGCCTTGCCTTGGGAAGCTCAGGGTTCAGAGCAGAGACAGTAAGACAAGGGGCAAGCAGGTCAGGGCCACAGAGCAAACAGGGACGCCGTCCCCCTCTGTTAAGAGATGTTCCAAATGCAGTCCCAAAGAAGGCACTTGGCTGGGAGCTGCCACCTCCCCAAGGTCAGGGCCAGCGTGTCGGAGCATGCGGAGCCCTCTCCGACAGCTGCCCCTGCAGCAGCTGGCTTGCCCCCATGATGGATGGGAATTACAGCCGTTTTCGAGAGACCAACAGAAGGCAGGCTGTGTCCTGATAAGCTATAACAACAGTAGTAAAGTTCTAAGGAGACCGGAGGGTCCCCACAACCACACACTCCCGCGGCCGTGCTGCGTAATTATAGCAGAGACAGCTGGGCAGCCCGGGGACATGACTGGAATAGACTAAGGCGTGGGCATATGGCGCTGCTGGTGGGCAAGGCCAGCCCCTCCCTCCTCTGCTACCCAAGTTCAGCTGTGTCTTCAGGCCTGACTGTCAAGAGGCCATTAAAGAGGCGGCCAGCGCCCCAAGAGGCAGGTGCGAGGCAGGCGGGCTTAGGCCCAGAGCCTCCACGCGCCTGAGGCCAAGACCCACCAGGAGCTCCACTCTCGCTAGCTCCCCCAAGCACTGGCCATGCTTTCCACAGCTCACCCCTGCTGGCTGTGTATCGCCACCCTGCCAGGGCCTGTGCTGCCAGAACTACACTCTAGCCATCCCTTAGGACCTGCTCGCCAGGCTCTTCCTTTCCAAAACACCACCTGGAATCGCTTGTTCTCAAGCAAAAGGAACCCGTCACCGCAGTGCACAGCTACTCAAGACCCTTCTCTTGCACGTACCTTTGCAAGGCTGTCTCCCCACCGTTAAGTTACTCACACAGAGGCTGTGGCTTCTTAATTTTACATGCGACCATTTATTCAATCATTTGTTCAATCAGCTACTGACCAAGAGAGATGCACCACCCCAGAGCAAGTCCTACTGCGCTGAGGGCTGTGAGAGCAAGTCCAAAGAGAAATTACAATGACGACGTCAAGGGTTCGGGGTGGGGGAAGTACCACATGTGGCAGCTACGCCTCCTAGAAAACGCTGGCTGTGGACCATCCACAGGGAGAGGAAAGTGATGAACGAACGAGACGGCCGCAAGACAGACAAGCAGAGTGGCTTACGGTGGGCCACACAGAAAAGTCACTGAAGACCAAGCCAGAGCCTGGCACGGTCAGGTGGGCATTTTATAAAATACATGAGGTGTCTTTCAGAGGCAAGAAACTGGCACTGCGCAGCACAGAATCGAGGTTCATGGACAGGGTGGGTTTTTAGTGAACGTCAACCGTGAAATATAACTGTCATTTTTGTTTGTATATATGTTTTTGATTCTTTTTGTTCAGGTAGCAAGAACTGAACCCACGGAAATATATCCCCAACTCTTTCTTTTTTATTGGTACATTATATATATGTACCAATAAAATATATACATGACAATAACACTCCACATTGAGAATTTGTACCAGTATATGATACAACTTAATTCTCATTTTTCGCCTTTCCCTACCCACCCTACCACCCCCCTTATATACACAAGCTTTGTTTCCTTTTTTGCCATCAATTTTTTTCTTTCCTCATTATTTATCCCAAACCCCATTTCCCTTTGAATATTTACTATTTCACAATATCAATCATGCATTCTAGAACACATTTACAACTTCAGTTTCTCATACTTTTTAAAAAAAATGTTTTAATTGAATCCTTTATTGGTATATTTTATATACATCTCACAGTCATGTACAACATTGGGGTTTGTTTGTTTTTTTTAATTTTTGAGAAAGTCTCACTAAATTGCTGAGTTGCCTAAACTGGGTTCTAAGGGGACCCTCCTGCCTCAGCCTGCTAGAGTGCTGGGATAGTAGGCAAGTGCCTTACACCTGGTTATTGTCTATTTGTTGACTGATCTGAGAGAGGAAGAAGCAAAACCATTTCATGGTTTTATTGAGCCTGTTATCCCCCATGTACGTGGTCAACATAAAAGTCTTTCAAGGACCTTACTTCCTGCAGATAATTCCATGATTTTTGCCCTGCTCCTAAAGAAGAGAGTAACACCCAGCTGCAAAAAAAAAGAAGTGCAGCCTCCAGTCCAGATTCCCATTCCTGTGGCACAGAGCGTAGGGCTGATTACCATGGAGGGCAGCACGAACTTTCAATGACAGTAAAAGACTCCTGCAGGGCTGGGTGGGTCTAACCCCTGATCTATTGGCTAAGCATTTAGGGTGCTGCCGCTCAAGCCTCGTGTTTATACAGCAAAACGCCTCTGCTCCTATTGACACAATGTCAATGGAGAGGGATGCATGGGGCTCCTCCACCTCGAAGCGCGTCATGTATCCCAGATTGATGAAGCTTCCTTCGCCCTCTCCAGCACCTGCCATCCGCAGGCTGCCTGCCACTCTGCCCGGCGAGCTGTTCTCCATCAACTCCATTAATTAAGGTTGTCCAAGTGGCAACGTTATGAGGAAAATCCCAACTACTAGACCCAAGTCACAATTTCCAAATTCCCAGGAATCTTCTGAAAATTAAAAGATGCACTTACTAGTGGTTTTTTTTTTTTGTCTCCCTGCTTACAAAATTACCACTCGCCCAGGGTATAGCTCAATACTAAAGTATTTGACCACAAAATTACCATTCGCTCTTAAAGAGCATGTCCAAGAATGTACACATACATTAAAACTACCCATGATCCCATTTTCAGAAGTAAACACTGATACTTTTAAATTCATTTTCACCTTTTTTTTCCCATGCTAGTATGTACCTTCCTTAACATAGCATTCATTTCATTGGGTAGCTGGGAGTGAGTTCAGGCCAGCAAATTGTTTTCTATACTATTGTTGATCACCTCATAAATTTCAGCCATGTGAATTGTTTAAATATTTTATTAGTGCATGCTTGCAGTAGGTAATGTTTACACTCTTGGACAAAGTTAGCACATGGCACACCTTTATTCCTTTTTCCATCCCTTTCTTTTCTTCTCCTATCTCTTCATCCCCTTCCTATTTGAGAAAGACTGCTTCTCTCCTTTCTATTGTCTTTTACTTTATCTTTTATTTATAATTTGAGAAATATAATTCTCACATCAGAGAAACCACACAATATTTAAGTTTGTGCATCTGATACTTTTAACCAGTTCTTTTTATTGTACCCAATTTTATGGTAACTATTATAATTAACACTTTAATGAACATCCTGGAAATACATCCCTACAGAAGAGTTCATTAGGATAAATGAATGAGCCAGAAAAGCCTATCAGAAGAAACTTATCTTTTGAACACTTTCGGTTATGCATTGGGGAATCACATTTCAGAAATGCATCAATTTCTTCTCTCACCAACTGAATAATTTCTTTGTCACTTCCACACGTTCTTTAACATGAAGTGAATACCATTGTCATCATCTTAATTGTTATCATCAGGTTACCAAAAGTTAACACTTAACCTAGAACTTTCTAAATAACTTTCCCAGGGCTGAGGATTTAGCTCAATGGTCTTGGCACCTGCCTCGCAAGTGCAAGGTCCTGCCTGAGTTTGATCTCCAGTACTCAAAAAAAATTTTAAATTAAATGCTAAAAATAACCTCAACACTGAGCAAGATGCATTGAATATATTGTTCTTTCTTCATTGTAACTCCCTCATTTTTAGAAGTTATTAAGTGAGGTTATTAAACATTTCTTCTTATATCATTGGCTACTGCTGTTGTTATAAAATTTCTTGCTGATGATCTTTGGCTATTTTCTCTTACATGCTTGCCACTAAATTACTGGTTTGTAAGGACTTGTTACATAATGTTATTAAACACTTTTCTTGTAAAAAATGCATTCCCTCAATTTGTTGTTCAGTATTTAGTTTCATGGTCATTTTGACTTAAAAATTTGGTTCGGTTGGACTAATCAAATTTAAACAGTTTTATTTTATGGTTTATGTCTCTATGTGTACTCTAAAATACACCATGGCATCAGATAAATATTCATGTGTTTTACTTAAAATCTTTATAGAGCTTAAAATTTCATATTTAAGTATTTTATAAATATAGAATATGTTAGCACATGTTGTGCTGTAAAGATCTTTTATTTTTCCACATGGTCAGCAAAGTGACCCAATTTGACTTATGGAATTCTTCACCTTTTCCTCACTGATCTGAAATGCCACATTCATCTTATATGAAATTCATACTTATGTGTGCCTGCTTCGGCTCTTCTTCTTCTGTCCCATTGATTTATCTGTCTATTTCTATAATTAGGCTGGACTGTTTGAATGCATACAAAGCTACATGTACCTTACTGTACATTGCTTAGCCAGGAGTGCAAGTCTATCCTTACCCTTTGACTTTCTTCTAGAATGTTCTTGGCTATTTCACAGTTCTAACTGAATTTCAAAAGAATTTCACAAAGCAATAACACCTTGGTCCTTTGGGTATTTTTATTTGCCTCCCATTAAACTTCCAGAGTTTATATGGACAACTGACAACTTTATATTTTTTTAACATTTTAATTCAATCTCCCTACACATTTTTCTGTTTACAGTCTTTATTCTTTTTCCATCTATATTTATACATTTCTTAACTTCATGCTAGGTACTTTATGATTTTTTTGGTGCTATTTTGAATAGCATCTTTAAAATCATGTCACTGGGCTGGGCGTGGTGGCTCATGCCTGTCATCCCAGCACTCAGGAGGCAGACAGGAGGATTGCTGAGTTCAAGGCTTGCCTGGGCTACATAGTGAGCTCAGCGCTAGCCTGAACTACAAAGCGAGACCCTGTCTCAAAAAAAAAAAAAATCATGTCACTGGTATATAGTAAAACTGCAATTTTAATTATGTTCTTAAAATAATCAAACTTTATTCTGAGCTCACTTAGTGCTATAATAATTTGTCAACTTCCTTCCCCTTGGGTTCTCCAAGCAGATGATTCCATCACATATGAATTACAAAAGCTACGTTGTCACCATTCCAACAGCCCTTTTACTTTTTTAGTCTTGTTTCACTCAACTGGCCAGCAATTAAATAGTCCATTAACTTCTGGATATCTACCCAAAGAAAATGAAGTCAGCATACCAGATACCTGCATGCCATATTCATTGCAACAGTATACACGATAGCTAAG
Source organism: Thryonomys swinderianus (assembly GCA_004025085.1). Lineage (NCBI taxonomy): Eukaryota > Metazoa > Chordata > Mammalia > Rodentia > Thryonomyidae > Thryonomys > Thryonomys swinderianus. The sequence continues at coordinate 9,124 of PVIC010022993.1, read as the reverse complement.
ATGAGACCCATCTAGGTGGCCATAAATGAATAAATGAAGAAAACAGAGTACATACACAAGAGGGAGTATTATTCAACCATAAAGAAGAATGGAATCTTGTCCCTCACAGCAAGATAGACAGAACTAGAGGACCTTGTTATGTGAAGTAAGACAGATATAGAAACACAAGGACCACATCCTACATTCTCTCTCATAGGTAGAAGCTAAAACAAGTGAACCTGAAAGTTGAATGGTGAGTGCAAGAGACAAGGAGGAGGCAGAGGATGAGAATGAGGGGAAGGGATAGGGACTGGTTTAGATCCATGTTTTCCACATATGCATGGATGGAAATTCTATACTAGATTCTATTGATATGGACGACTAATGTGTCAACAAAATTTTTTTAAAAAAACTGTTAATAGTGCCGGGCATGATGGCTCATACCTGTAATCCCAGCACTCGGGAGGCAGAGACAGGAGGATTGCTAAGTTTGAGGATTGCTAAATTTGAGGCTTGCCTGGGCTACATAGTGAGCTCAGGGCCAGCCTGAACTACAAAGCGAGACCCTGTCTCCAAAAAAAACTGTTAATAGGAAGGATTGTGGGAATCCTTTATTTTTTTTTATTTAAACAGCCATGCCTTTATTTTTTCACTCTAAGATATGCTTCCCCTTTGATTTGGAAATTAAAGCCTCATTGTTAATAAAAATAGGTCTAATTTGTAACACCCTAATAGTTGTTACCTCTTGGATTTTCTTTCTTGAGAATGAGTGTTGAATTTCATTAACTCAATAAATGATGGGTATAAATGTTCTGTCCTGATACATTCATTTATTTAAAATACTAATACATTTCCTAATATTAAATTATCCTTGAGTTACTTAATGGGAAACTTAGAAAATACCTTTTTTATTGTACAATCAGATTTTTATCATATTTTTATTTCCATTTTCACATTTTGTTTAAAAGTAGATTTCTTTTTCCTGAACTATCTTTGTCCAGCTGTAGTATTGGACCTACCACTTCATAAAAAGACTGAAGTGGTGTTATTAGAGGTACTATGCTCTGAAAGTGTTTATATTTTTAAAACTATGTTTCTCATAAAAGCATGTTTGCTTTTTTGTTGGAAGTAAACTGTTGATAAATGGAAACAGTTCTGTTTAAGTTATTTATTTGTTCAAGAGTTCTACAGTCTTAAGATGTTTATGTAATATGAATTTTCTTCTCCAAAACCAACCAATTAATGTATATTTTTCTAATTTATTTATTATACACATAATATATTAAAATTGCAATAATTTTTCTCAGATTTTTCTGGAAATGGAATTTTGTCCTTATTTTCTTAATAAAAATGTGAGAAGTTACCTATAATTTTAAAGTATAATTTAAAATTTTTATTAATCCTACCACCTATTAATTTCCTCTTGAAAATAATTTATTTCACTTTGGCTAATTTCATGTTTAAAATAAAAGATTAAACACATGGTAATACTGAGTTATCTGCTTAAAATCTTTTCCTATATTCTAAGTATATATAAATTTTATGTATAATATGTAATGCTATGCAAATATATGTACATATATCATATATAGTGTTTCAAATTCAATATATATTAAATATTGATTGCATATATTAAATCATATATTAAGATTTTTACTTTTATTATTTCCTTTCCCTTTTTTTATACTCTTGATTTATGGTGTCTTTTCCAATATCTTGTATTTAACACTTAATTCCTTTAGGTTTATACTTTTGGAATTAATAATGAAGGCATTAAGACTATGAATTTTCCTAAATTCAGCTATGACAGAATTGTATGAATTTTGTTCCTCAGTGAACTTTCATTATTTTCTATTCTGTTTATTGTAACTGTGATCCATATTTACTTTTTCAAGAAGTTTTAAAATTTCATCACAGTTTCTCTATTTTAAAAATTTACTTTTATAGGTAAAAGTAATGAATGTATCTGTAAATAAACTCATAATAGAAAATGCACAGAATTAGCTGATTATAACACAATAATTTCAAGCACTAAAAAATTAAAATGTCCTTGCTGCAAATAATACCATGAAATAAATTCTTTAAAAAGCAAATTATAAAGATTTTTCCAATAAATGAATTTTCTTATATTAATATCAAGAAATAATACAAATACAAAAAAAGTTCAGAATATAAATAGATCACCAGTAAAAAAGCTTAATCCTATGCCTTTAATCATTTAATTAACCAAAGTAATTAAAGAAACTGAAGAGGACATAAATGACTTGTTCATGTCATTTCTAATTTTGAATTATTTTGTCTTTTTATTAACTAAAGAATCTTTAGGGGTAATGAGATTATTAATGCTTCATTGTTTATTTTTAAATTTTTAGAGATTTTTTCATGTACTTACTACTTCATGTGCAATTTGGTATACATATTTCTAAAAATTTAGCTCATCAATCCAACAAGCTTATCTAAAGCAAAACCTACCTTAGTTTAAGCTATTTCAGTTTTCATTTAATTCTTTTCTTTGGAAAGGTTACTGGGAATGAAGCAGGATCTTGTGCTTGCAAGACAGGCACCAGAACCACTAAGCTAAATCCTTGGCCCTTCACTTAATTTTTGTAACCAAGGCTTCCCTCAAACTCCAGTGGTTCTTTTTTTAAAGATTCTCTCTGTTGGCTATCATGTAATAACACTAACGTGACTTAGTATATAGGTATTGATAAGGACCCTTAGAATTTCCTCAGTCGTCTCCTTAAGAATTTTTAATCAAATTTATAATAGCTCCTACATGTGTTTTCAAGCATATGCCATCAACTTTTCTCTTAAAACCATATATAATAGTGCCCCCAAGAATTACATACCCGAGGATGGGTTTCTCTATAAAGCTTCACACATCTCAAAAATTGTATTAAATTTAAAAGCACAGAACTCTATGTGATTAAGAACTTGATCATTTAATTCATTAAGTGCAGTACCTAAGAAAAAATTTCCAATCCAACTTGAAATGAAAACTGTAAGTAAATAAAGTATGTTACTATGTATTCATCTGGGTTTGTTCTGCAGTTCTGGAAACCCAAACGAGAGCCTATGAGGCAAGGGCTTCACCACTGAGGTAATCTGCAGCCCACTGAAACTTCCAGGTTGGTTGAAATGGCACAGAATTTGTCATGCCTGCTCCTGGAGGATACTTACATATACTCAGTTTGTTTATACACTTAGAGCTCATACTCAGTTTCGTTGCTCTCACTTTGGACTAATGGGGCAGGACCACACCATGCTGATACTTGTGCCATAATATAATTTGCAAACTATCTCAGTATTATTCATTTATTTCTTTTCTCTCTTGTCCCCATTACTCTCTTCAAAGTTTGGGTTTTAGTCTTGAACTTTGATTTTTTCCACTAGAAAAACTTCACCATTATTTTGGAAAAATTCAGGTAATGCCAAGGAAGAGGTAGGAAAAGGAAGGTTTTAGATTGTCATGTTAAGATTGGAAGTAATTTAGGGATGCACCTTTCCTACCTTATTTCCTGAGGGGTGTGTGTGTGTGCGTGTGTGTGTGTGTGTGTGTGTGTTATATGTTATTAATGCATGTTCATGTTACCTAATGATGGATTTATTTGGAAAAGTTGGCCTTATAAATGTTTATTTATAAAAAGTGTTTATTTAGACATGTTTTATTTTCCACCGTTTGGTAATTTGAATATTTTATACCTGACTGTATTTCTGGTGATGGCATGCTTTAACTTCAAATAAAATCTTCTTTTTTTTTTCAGTACCGGGGATTGAACTCAGCCCCTTGGCCAAGGTTGGTGCGGTATCACTTGAGCTAAATCCTCAGCCCCTTCAAATAAAATCTTTAAACCTATACTCATTAATTATCAACTTCCCTATATAAGTCAAGATTTTTAATACTTTGCATTAACAATAAAGATTTGGCATCATATCATGATTTTTCTGTCCTCAAAAACTTTCCTCTAAGTCAGTATTCTGAGGTTTTTCTTACCTTATTAATTTTAGCAATATAATATTTTACATTGTATTATGTTTCTCCCTAAAATAAGGGCATTTGAATGCTACTTTGGAAAATTAATTATCAATGCAATTTGGTTTAGTCTTACAATCAGTCTTTTCAGAACATAGCTTCCACTTTTATAGATTTCTTGTAAGGAATCATGTAGCTGAACATGAAAAGCAATGAACTACGTGTCAAGTCCTCTCTCACTTGAGTCTCCACCCTGTAGACTTTTGTTGTTGCTGTTAATTTTATTGACATAGTTTTACAACAGGACAAGACAAAATATAGTGGTTTTAAGGTCACATGTTTTCCTATTAAAAGCATTAACCTGTTTCCTCATGTTTTCTAGGGTCTGATGTTGCAAAGAAAATTCCAACCAAACCCAAACTGTTGAGTTTTTCCTTTGGGTTTGTTTTTCGGGCACGAGAGTGGCATGATTCATCCTTGGATTTTAGTCATTTCACCAGACATTTTTGCACATGTTCTCTGGAGCACAGTAAGCCCAGTCATCTTAGTCAATTTAGCTCTTCCTTCACTTCAGGATTATTTTTGTCCTATAATGGCCTGTTATTTTGGTTTCCATTTGTTGTATTCTCCAGGTCAGACACCCACATGTTGCTATGGTGAGGATGCTCTTTCATATCTGTCCTCCTTTCTTTCATTGCCATAATCTCTTTTCCTTTCTCCCCTGGTACTTTCCAAGACCATCTGAAGCCGGTCCACCTTCTCCACCAACTCAGGTTTCTTCAGGGTCCATCATCAGTGTTGCTCTCTCTATTTTACACATCCAACAGTGCTGTGATGTCCCTCTCAGTTTCTCCTCCTTCACCTCCTTCCTTCTCAGTCTGTTCTTTGAATCAAGCTTTTGCTGAATACTGCTAGATAAAAATCTCAAAACGTAGCAACATATATGCTCTCTGCTTCCATATTATTCAGAGAAAAGAAGGGACTCCTAGCTCGAAAGGCAAGTGGAATCTCATTTATTTGCATCAATTATATTTCAAATAACAGAGCAATTTAATTGGCTTTATGCTAACTGTATGATATTCTTACAAAGTGTTTGTATTTTGTGTTTTAAATCTTGCTTTTCTCCCCTGGAGTTTACAACTAAATTTCACTTTTTTAAATGTTTATTTCTGGCACTTTTTGATTTTATTATATTTATTTTAGGAAATGCTTCTCATACTCATTACTGCACGACATTCTAGTATTTCTCTCCCAGATCTCTCTGCTCTTTCCTCTGTAATAAACCGCTGTGTACCTGCAATACACACAGAGGTCATTTCATGATCTCAGTTCAGTACAGTATCTTCCTCTTCCCTGGGTTTGTCTTCCTCTTTTTGATGTAGACCTTCTATTCCCACAGAATATATCCAGATATAGTTTAAGAGTGAGGATACACTTAAACAGTACAACACTACAAGAAAAGAAAACTAGAAGTCATTTTAACTCAGAAGTGCCATCAGTATTTCAGCAAATAAAATATAAATATAATTTAAAATGAATACATGCATACACATATACAACCCATCATAGTCAGATGGGTTCACCCTAGAAATGCAAAATAGTTTAACTTTCAAAGTTCCAATCAATTTAATTTAGAGCATGTCTTATCTTTCTCTCACTGCTGAGACAAAACACAATACCCAAAATTAAACAGGAAAATCTTTACTTTGTTTAGTTTGTAGAGGTTTCAGTCCACTACTGACTGGCTTCTGGGTAGGGATGGCAAACAGGCATCACAGAGGAGAGACAACACAGCACACACAAGGTATCAAAGGAAGAAGAGGCCTTAACAGCCTCTGTCTGCCTCTTTTGTCTTACTCATACTACTCAGAGCAGGTAGCACTCACACCCTTAATTCTAGTGACTTTGGAGATACTCCCAGCATGGCTCAGTCACACACTGTAGATTCAGACACCTCCACAGCAGCCTATGATGACATGAGACTTTAGGGGGACATCTAGACACAAACCATAACACAGCATTAATCTAAGTGATATAAACTATAGTAATCTCAATAGATTATTAAAGATGACAAGTTTCAACACCTATTCATGCTATAGCAAATAACAAAAGCAGCAACAGTAAAAAATCTGTCAGCAAAAGATAACCGAAAGGAAGAATTTCCTTAACTTTTCAATGATGAAACACTTAATGCTAAAACACTGAACATTTTGATGACAAGGCATATATTAAAAGGCAAAAGTAATAGAATATCATATTGAAACCACACTGTTATAATCTAAAGATACACCCTCAAGAAAACAGACCTGTCAGAAGGGGAGAAAAGTAACTAATTATTTTCAGATATGATACATGTGTAGAGTCGTCTAAGAAATCTACAAAAAGACACTGTAATTATTATGTGAACTTAGCAAAGTTACAATACACACATTCATTATACTACAACCAATTCACTTTCATATTTTTGTTAAAAATGATTAGAAGTTGAAACTTTTAAGAATATCAAATATAACAGCATCAAAAATGTGAACCATCAGGGATAAATTTAACAATTACATCCAAGGCTTATAACAAAAAAACTATAAAATATTGACAGTAGAAAGCAAATATCTAAATATATGGAGAGAGAGAGCATGTCCATGTTCATGGAAGAAAAGATCCAGCATGTCAATTTGTTAGTTCTCTATAGATCAGCCTATATATTCAGGCAATACTAATCGGACTTCTGTGCTTTTGGAGAAATTTATAAGGAAGTTCCATAATCTAGATGAAATAAAATAATTTTGAAGAAAAGTGAAGTTGAATGACACAAGTGATCTCACATCAAAGCATCCTCTACCACTACAGTAGTACAGGCAATGAATGCTCATTGAAGATAAATAGATTACTCAACAGAATAGAATAGAGAGCTGAGAACTATGCCCACACAAATATGGTCAATTGATTTTTGGTACAAGTACCAAGGAAATCCAATGGGGGAACCAGTAGTCTTGTTAATAAATGAGTGGGAAAAATTGAACATGTTTCTGGAAAATACTTTTAAAATATTCTTGCACTCAAACCAGAATCACCATGAATTCACAATCCATTATTCACTGGAAGTTAAGTACTAATTCTGTACAAGGTTTCTGGTTAAAAATATTCTAATAAAGCCAGAGATTTAGCTCAGTGGTTCCAGAGCCTGCCTAGCAAGCGCAAGGTCCCTGGTTCGATCCCAGTAACCACATACAACAATACCGGGCATAGTGACTCATGCCCACCAGCAATCAGTACCACATACCACAGTGCCAGGCATGGTGACTCATGCCTGTCATCCCAGCACTCGGGAGGCAGAGGCAGGAGGACTGCTGAGTTCGAGGCTTGCCTGGGCTACATAGTGAGCTCAGGGCCAGCCTGAACTACAAAGCAAGACCCTGTCTCAAAAATAATAATAATAATAATAAATAAAAAGAACCCTTAGAATGTAATAAAAAAAATAAGCAAAGCTGTGAATAGCTATTTCACATAAGAAGATAAACAAATAGCAAATAAACATGTAAAAGTGTGCTCAACACCAGTAGTCATTTGGGAAATACAAATTAAAACCACAATGAGTTACAATTACATACCTATGAGGCTGGATTTTTTAAAATGCCAAGTTGTACCAAAAATAAGAAGCATCTAAAATTCACATAAACTGCTGATAAAAAACTAAAGTGCTACAAACACTGGAAAAGTGACAGCTTTTGGGGGGGGGGGTGTTGTTTGTTTTGTTTTTGTTTTTTGAAACAGGGTCTTGCTTTGTAGTTCAGACTAACCCTGAGCTCACCACGTAGCCCAGGCAAGCCTCGAACTCAGCAATCCTCCTGCCTCTGCCTCCCAAGTGTTGGGATTACAGGCGTGAGACACCGTGCCCGATGACAGTTTCTTATTCTATTTCTAAAGTCAGGGATGTAGCTCAGTGGCACTACACCTTCCTGACAAGCACAAAGTCCAGAGTTCGATCCCTGGTTGTACAAAAATAAAAAACAAAAAAACAAAACCTCTTATTCCATTTCTAGATGTTACTTAAATAAAGTGAAACATTTATTCAATGAAGACTAGTATTAAAATGTTCAGAGCAATCTATTTATATTTAAAAATTGGAAACAACAAAAATGTCACTTTTCTATGGAGCAGACAAGCATACACCCCCACATTCTTGCAACAGAATACTATATAGCCACAAAAAGGAATGATTTGTTCATACATTAAGCAATACAGATGAATCCTAACTAGTATGTCAAAGGAAAGAAAAGACTAGACAAATAGTATGATTGCACTTATATGAAATTCTAGAAAATGAAGAGGCTAAAGTTGATAGTGAGAGAGCTTTTTGACATTTTGGAACTGCTCCATGTCATGATAGGCATATGCCAATTATAAGATTCAGCTGTGTCCTATGCAGTATTGTAGCCAATGAGGTTTATCCAAGGTGTGATTATTACTAATTGAAATGATAACATTCAATATGGAAACTCTGTATGTAAATTTTGCTGTAATAACGCTGAGCTTTCCAAAGAGTGATTAACAGATAAGTTTTTTGAGTCTTTGCTGTTAAACCACCTTTCATTTTGAGTGATGATTAAACTGTGTATGGAATTTTAGATCAAATTACTTTCCTCTTCTAAACATTGAAAGCATTATCTTTTAAAATCTGAGGGTTCCCTATGAAACCTCAAGTAGCAGTCTCTTTCCTTTAAGGTGACTTTTTCCTCTCTCTTTAATTTTTTATGATAATTATATTAACAAACCCTTATTGAGCGCGTGCAGTATTCCAAGTTCTGGGCCACACAATCTATTCCCTGAGCTTTGGAATTTCTCAGTGATAAATCCAGCTGCAATGTCTTTTTCATTACTGTTCTGAGAACTCCAAGAACCGCTTCAATATGAAGACTACTATCCTTGGGGGAAGGTTTCTTCTACTGTTTCCTGGACATGTTTTCTCTGTCTCAGCATATCCTCTGTTTTCTGCTACTTATACTCCCAATAACAATGATTAGAGCTCTTGGGGATTAAACCTTCGTTTCTCTCATCTCTTATCATCTCTCCGCCTTCCAGTCTTGTTATCGCTTCTTTTAGTGTGTGGAACATGTTTTTAAATTCTGAAATGTTTTGTGTTTTCTGAGTGATCCTCTTCCCTAAGCTACCTTT
>PVIC010022992.1:0-27192 GCA_004025085.1 Thryonomys swinderianus | reverse complement strand
TGCCACCATGCTCAGTTAACAAATGCCTTTTTAAGAAGCTTCCTGATCATTCTGTTCCACTAACAACAATTTTCAGGTGAGAGGAAGAAAGGATTAACTGGGAAGCAAAAGAGCTGAAATCACTACAAGGTTAAATTTTTCACGAGGTTAAGATAAATCCCCGATTTGTTGTTGTTGTTTTTAATCCACCATTTGTATAGACTGAGATTAAATAAAAACTGAACAAAACCTCACTTTCATTTGTTTATATAGACATTATTAGAAGCAGCCAATATTTTGTACTTATTTATCAGAAGTGTGTTTGTTTTACTGTGTTTCTTCATTGTGTCCTCCATCTGCATTCCTCACAGTGATGGGCCACAGTCTAGTTGGCTAGAAATAAATACAGAACTTGATGTCTGTATATAGGTAATGCCTGATCTGATCCTCTGTGCTCATTTAAATCAAGATCTTGAAAGGAAGAAGGAACATCTTGGGGTCTTGAAACATATAAATACTCATCCTTGTCAGAGCATTCTGGGCATATTCCTCCAACAGGCAACCAATTTTCAGTTCCAGTGACTATATTCATCTCTAGTCCAATTCAAGCCAATTTAACAAATAATATTTTATGAGATTCTTAGCCCAAGCTTCACCAAAGGCCAATTATGAAACATCTATTTCATTTCCTTCAGCCATTGATTTTCTAATTTGCTGGCAAAAATCTATGACTTTAGTCTAACATGATCTTTTTCCTTATAAGCCCATCTTATCTTTTACTTACGATTCCATTGTGTTCTAACCATTTAAAGATTTCTCATCTTACTATATTTGTCTTCTCATTATGCTGCTTAGGTAGAGTTTCTGAATTATAATAGCTGGCTCAGCTGTCCTTACCTGCTAGGCGGAATGATACCACATCTGTTTTGCTCTAATCTTGTGGCTCAGGTCCCAAGTGCTTTGTTGAAAGATAATTATAAGCCATTCAATAGATGCCTGCTAATTTTCTTATTATGTTAGGATGCATATCAGCCAGACCAAATGTTTATGTTCACATTTACTCTGAGTACTCCCCACCTGCACTTTGCCAATACCTCCATCGCGACATCTCCATTATTCTTATTGTGCAGGTTTGTCTTTCTAATGTGACTTGGTAAGCAGGAATTGAAAAATGACTGCAATCATTTAGCTAAGTTTAGAGTCATGATAATTTAGCATTCCATCTTTTTATTAGCAGACCTGTCTTCTGTAGAGTTTATATTTCTCCCCCAGTATACTCGTTTAATTTTTTTCTCTCCATTTCCTTTTCTTTGCTTCTTAGCATTAATTTTATTCTGGATTTTCATGCACAAGATCAATTCTGGCCATACTCTTTTACAGAGCAGGTATTTTTCCTCTGTCTTTTGCTAACCCTCTCTGAGGAACCATAAAGAAAATTATAGACATTAATTTTTATGACTTGGAGGCCACAGTTAAAGAAAACTGTCAACAAGAATTACACAAACGACTATAATCATTTGCCTTGATAAGAATTTAAGCTTTTAAATTCTGGCACTTTTTAAATCCTGTCTGCAAGTATGAAAAATCTTCACTTGGCACAAAATTGGCATTGTAGGAAATCGCTGTGGCATTCAATATGTTAAGTAAGGAAAGGGAGAGAAAAATGAAAGAAAAAATTAATCCACATAGAGATACCATGACTAACACATTTAGAACCTGCATTCTAAAATTTAGAAATGATTCGGCATGGTGAGGGCCTGGAAAACTGGTGTATAATAAAAGTAGTAATTAAGATAGTCTCGGGGTGTTAAATCTTTCTCTGAAAAATAATATCAGCAGTTGCACATAGGACCTTCCACAGTTTTCAAAACTAAGATCGCCAAAGGTAGATAGTCCCCCAAGGGAGGAAGACACAGCACCAAAGAGGAGGTAAAGTGAAGGCGCCAGGGGAGGATTGGCCAGGGGCTCTCGTCTGAGTGGACAATGGCTGAGACCGTGGCTTGGCCACCTTCTGCGAGCCACGGGTTTGGGCTTGTATCTCTGCCTGGCCAGAAGTCTGGTTTGGCTGCTCACAGGGCACAGAGGGAGGCCCAGGTGGCATCAGCGCTCAGCTGAAAAGTTGCTGCTTCCCTGGGGGCACACAGAGCCACAGGCTGTTCTGAAAGGGAGTGTCACGTAGTTGGAGGTGGTTGTCAAGTGCCCAGGTTTGCGGCAGAGCCGTCTGCAGCACACAGTGGCTTCATTCATCATGAAGAGGTGGTTTGTTCATAGAACCCGAGCTCAGGCGAACGGCGGGTCGGCAGAGCACACGCGGGAATGTCTGGGTCCAAGCAAAACCTACGGGCGATGCATCAGACTTTCCAGGCAGTGGAACTGCTGGGCTTCAGTCACTAACGTCCCCATCGGAAGCAGGGCCGCCCTCTCTGGGGTCCGCGCTGGTCCTGCGCCGATGGGCTCAGGTGCAGGGGCTGCTCGTCCTCCAGGCTCGCTCCCAGCCCAGGTGGCCTCTGACCTGCCTCGCTGCGGTGCTCTGTCCCCACGAGCGAGGCTGCCGGCGGCACACAAGGGACTGTCCACCTCAGGGCCCGAGACCCCTCGGACTTCAAGCTGTTCCCTCTCCGTGGCTCCCACAGACAACATGTCCCTTTGAGTTTGTCAAAGGGGGAAAAATTAAAACATGATCGTCTTTCAAAATTGGTGAAACGAACAAATTTCTATTAAATAAAAAGGAGCATCATATCATTCTCAGATCGTGAATGTCAGAGATTATAGGAGAGAAAAATAACTCCCAGCCCTTCCGGGCGTCCTCGCTGTCCTCGGCATCAGGACAGCGCAGGAGGAGGAGAGCTGGGGGTGCGAAGGCTGGAAGGTCCTCCTTCCGCTGGCCTCCGCTCTCCAAGGGTGGCCTCTCTCATCCCTTTCTTGAGGTTGCCGGCCCGTGGACTCGGAGGATGCCACATGCTAGACATGGGCTCTCTCTGAGCACGGAGCCCCCGGGGGGGCCCCAGGAAGGCAGTCAGACCGAGGTCCCTCTTGGAGCCCCTGCTCTGCCTGTGGGGTCCAGCAGCACTGATGGAGCTGGGGAGCAGGCAGTGCCCTAAAGGCCATGCGGGATGTGCAGGGTGGACCCCTGGTTGCTTCTCAGTCGGAACTTCTAGCTCTCCATTTCATGTGAAGTGGTTTGTACCTGGGCACTCAGCTTATCAGCATGCTAACCCCTGACTTCTGGGGTCCAGGGGTGACTTCAAGCAACACATATGACAACGTCTATGAAGGTAATTTGTAAATGAAGCCACACACAATGGAATGGTCTTGTATCACCATTCACCATCGCCTCTGTCTACTACTTCTTAGGGCTTTGAACTTCAGGATGCTGAGTGTTTTCCACAAAGGGACTCTATAAGATCTCTGTATTTCTACCTTTGTGATATGTTACTCGCTGTCCTGATTTTCCATGTTGGAGGATGAGCCAAAATACAGAAGAGGAGAGAGGGAAGGTGATCAGTTACTCCTCCTCTTTCCTAGTCCCTTTTCCTGCATGATTTAATGGCTGTTCTAACAAGAAGGCTTTTGTCATCCTGTATCAGTCAATCTGAATCAGTAATCTGTACACACACGAGCACATGTTTCTTGTAAGGATTGGGCTGTTGTGTATCAAGGAAGAAGTTTCTGGATGGCTTTTGTCTTTGCACCTGTGCCTGGAGTTTGACACCCACAGGCTGCATATTCACGAAGGGAAGGCACGTGTGCAGCTGGGGAGAGAGAACTTCAAACTGTGACCCACAGGCGCGAGCAGGAGGCCCGAAGGCTGACAGAGGCCTGTGTTTGGCCTCGTGGTGCTGACCTTGGTGCTGAAAGCTCTCTGTAGATACCAAGACCCTCTGTCCCGGGGGATAAACACACACCTGGATCAAGACACGGAGCTTGTGGTAAAGAGATGGATTTTATCTTTGTTGCTTGTTGAATTCGTTCAGGTCTGTGACTCCTGCTTTCTCTTATGCCCTACGGGTGAGCAAGCTGATAAGAAAGCTGGCACACACTTGTAACCCTGGCTCCCTGCGAGGCTGAGGCAGGAGGACAAGTGCAAGCCCAGCCTGGGCGCCACTCACTTTCCTCATTGCGGGATGAAACATGACTCATGCAGCTTACAGGAGAACTTGATTTGGGCTCTGGTTTCAGGGCATGGTCAGCTGGCTGCAGGGCAGAGCGGAGTGCGAGAGCGGCCCCGTGAGAGGAACTGCCCGTCTCACGTCAGGAAGAAGCGGAGCAGGGAAGGGCAGGGGAGGGATGAGAATCTGTGTGGGCCGCGTCCCCAGTGACCAGTCTCCTCTCACTACCTTTAGCACTAAACTCATCAGTGGTCTAAGCCCGTGAATACCCTGAGGACCCAGTCACCTCCTGCAGGCCTCGCCTGTGGATGGATGAGGCTTTGGGGGCACCAGGCAGCTGAGCAGTTTAGTGAGACCCTGTTTATAAAATGCATTTTTTACTTTTGTAGAAAAATAAAAAGGGGCTGATGATGTAGCTCCGTGTGAAGGCCTAGGTTTAAATCTCCAGTACAACAAACAATACAATGACAAAAATAAATAAGAAGGAAAGAAAACCAAACAAGCGGGCAAGCCTGGCTGCTCCCTCTGGTTCTCGCAGGAGAGAGAGACCATGGCACCTGAAGCCCCACCTTTTAACATGCCAGTCAGTCTCCATCCTGCTTCTCTGTGCTGTTTTCCAGCCTACCTAAGAGCCCGCTTTGTTCTGCCCACAAACCTCATTATATGAGTGACGTGATAGTCTCTTTTGTACACGCATAGAGCCATCAGTGGGAGTGTTGGATGCTGGGAGTGATGGCTCCGCCCTGTCTCCAGGGTGTGACCACCACAGGCTGGAGGACCAGGGCGGGTCAAGGTGGTCCTGAGTCTGGCCACCGCCCCACACCAGCAAGGCGAGTCCCAGACCAGCAACAGCACAGGTGGGCAGCGTAGGACCGGTGCTCCACTTCCGCTCTCCAGACCTCGTAGGACCCTCCCTGGGACCCCATCCTCACCTAAACCTATCAGAAAGGAAAACTTGGTCAGTGTAATCCAGGCAGGCCAAATGCACACATTGCAAGGGCGCCGTGGCTGGTCTTTGAATCCATGATATCCGTAGACATTTCATAAAGGCTGTAATCCCTGTTTTTCTCTCCTTGATGAGATCTCGCTAGAGTATTAGCACACTGCCTTGTACATGATCTGCTTAAGCGAGCTACTATCCTGTTAGAGTAGATTATGATGATTTCATTATCATTTTGTAGGCCTGATCTTTTCTGTCAGTCGCTAAAGATGCTCTTGCAATTTTTTTTTTTTTTTGCTTTGACACCTTTTGACTGCTTAAAGTTGAGGATATAATGTGCACCCACAAAAAATGTAGTTTACTGGTACCGTATGGTGCTACCACTTAGTAAAAGGATTCTGAAATCCTAGAGAGTGCGTTTGCAGTTCAAAGAAACCCATGGAGCCAGGCCTTCACCTTCCAACTTAATTATGTTTTAACTGGGCGTGTAAATGCGGGAGCTTCTCTCATGCGGCCCTTTGATACCTGTGCCTTGAACGTTCTCACTTGTGCCTCTTTCCCTGTTCTCCTTGCTGCCCTCTAGTCGGGTTTTCTGGTGGAGACAGCACACTGAGTTCATTTTAAAGCACACAGGACACTATTCATTTTCTCAAGTACATTTCAAGAGTACAGTTGAAACCCTGGAAAAGGAAAATAATGCATACAGAATACAAGGAAATACTGGCAGGAAAATAACATTTAGGTTTTACTGTTTTACAATAAGAGGTATGTTGAGCAGTATAGAAGTACAACTGTTTATTTGTTAGAAACCCCCTGTGATCCTGACTGGACCCAAGGAAAACAGAGTGAGACAAAGATTAGGACGGAGAGTGTTTATTAGAGAATGTTCTTGGAGTCACCTGTGGAAAGGAAGTGAAGGGAGGAGACGGGGCAGAGGGAGGACTCGGGCTGTGACGTAGCCACACTGGGGGACACTGCCATCCCAGGAGCGTCTCGAACGTGGCATGAAGCCTCGCAAATGTCCCTGAGACGGGGAGAAGGCTGGTCCTCACTGGCCTGTGTTAGTCCCCGGAAACGGGCCAGTCCAGGTCCAGGGCTGGGGTGTGACCCGGGCTGGTGCTTCTCTTCACCAGCTGAGAACCCAGCCAGCTGTGCTCTCAGCACCTGGAGGACTGACATCCTTGGTCCTGTTAAGGAGCCTCAGAGTCTAACGCTAGGTTTTATTTATTTGAAGACAAGAGCTGATGGAAGGACCATTTCCTAGAAATGCTTTTTTTTTTCTGTATTATAAAATATTCTTTCCAAATTCAACACCTAGCACACTCTTAGAGGGTAAGGAAATAAAACCATATAAATATACTTTTAACATTTTTCATGAGCCTGAGGGTCAATGTTACATTTCTCCTATATTTATCTCATGATTCTCTACATCGGTCTTAGATACATGTTGGGAGGCTGCCTAGACCATGATTGAGTGTGATCCTGGCTTCTCTAGCCCAAGAAAAGTCACCTCTTCCTGATTTCTTCCAGCCATACTGCTCATGCCGCTCAGGTTCAGAAGCCCGAAGTGGATGTCCAGAATCTAAAACGGTGGCAAGGAACATAAATACAGTAACCTTCCTTCCATCCATCCACCTTGAACTTCTACTCTCCTGTACGCTCCGCAAAGCTATTTCTGAAGGATGACACTGCCCCGCTCCTGTTTCAGGCTGGCCATTGGGGTCAGCCCATGGGAAGCCAAGAGATACAAATGGAAGAAGAAAGTAGTTGGGGTTTTTCTTTTCTCCTGTATCAGAGTCACGTTATGTAGCAGAGTCCTTCTGCGATCGCAAGGCAGTCCCTCCCCTGGCTTCGCACCCTCACGGGGCTGGCCTAAGCTGGGGAGCATAGGATGAGCCACTGTAGTATGCGGCCAAAGTGGGAAACGTTTCCCCTAAATTCTTTTAAACTCTCTATGGCTTTGTTCGCATACATAGTTTCCTGGCAATCTGTCGCTAGATACACAGTTAATTAGATGTGGTGTCAGGCAGGATCAAACTAACAACTGCGCCTTTTTTACATTATACTACGTGCTTATCTTCCTTAATCGCTATCTGGTGTTTAAAAGCGATAGCAAGCAACTCAGGCGCAGTGTGGGCGGATGGCTGTGGATCCCGAGGCAACAGTTTGTCATCATTAGCAGAGGTGATGAGGCAGGTACCAAGAACACTTGGAAGGTCTCCCGCAAAATTAGCAAGGGTGCCTGCCAAGCACAGGCACTCTGACTTCCCCACATCTTTCTTTCAGATGCCTGTGGCCAATTCTCTCCTGGATCGCGTGGGGAATACACCCTCCCTCCGGCCCATGTCCCTCGCCACTGTGTTTCTCATCGTGACCGGTGTTATTTAGGGACAGGGCAAGGTATTAGGAAGAGGTGGCGCTCGCCACTGTGTCCTCCTTTCCTCACCTGAAACATCCGCATTTCCAAAGTCCCCTAAGTGAGAAGAACTAGAACTGAAGCTTTGTATCTGCCCAGGACTAACTGTGAGTTCCTCCCTGGAAAACGGAGCAGGATAGTGACTACAGAGACTGAGTCTGTGGCCAAGGTGACCTTCAGCAGCCTCTGTGCACAGGAAAGAGAAGCTGATGACTCCTTCTCAGGGTAACTCCTGTGAGCTAGATCCCCACTTTGTCCCAGGTAGCTGTGCTTAGATGCTTAAAATAGGAAAATCCTGCGTAGACCAAAGAAGGAAGTTACAGATAGTAACAGCCTCCAGGACTCCTTTTCAAATATTTCTGACCCAAATTACTGGGATTCTTCCATCCTTCTATGGAGGAGGTAAATGGGAAACAGGTATTTACTGAAATTGAATTTTTCTCCAAGGGAAGAGACAGAGAACAGATATAACTTGATTTGTAAAAATAAAAGCAGGTGTGCTGGATATCTGCATGCCCCCCTATCAATTTGCTTCCCACTCTTCAGGCTTGTTCCCCCTTCAGCTGGCTGTCTCGCCCTCTGGCTGTCACTGGGTTCACGCTGTGTCGGGTGTCGGTGGAAGGAGATGAGGTTCCCGGGGCGCCGTGAGGGCCACAGGCTCCACATTCCCGAGCAGGGGACAGGCTAGCGGGAGGCGAGGCTGGGCTTAGCACCGCCCTCTTCCTGCTCAGCCTTGAGGGTCAGTTGCGCTTCTGCACGGAGGCGATGGTCTTAATCGGCGGACTCTCCAGGTAGTTCTCCACCCAGTTCCCCTCACCATGTCTCTGTAACGCCTTTAGGTAAGTGGATGTGTGTGTGTGTGTGTGTGCGCGCGCACATGTGCGTGCACACACATGCATTCATGAAAGAGAGAGAGAGAGAGAACGAGAGCACATTGGGGGAAGAGAGGTGTGGCAGGTGGAAGAGGGAGCAAACTGGTGCTAATAGCTGATTCCAGGCTCGCCTTGGCTCTGGGGTACTCTAATAGCCTTGTTTTCTGTCTGCAAGACTACTATTTCTTGTGAGTATCCTGGACTATTGGTGTTCCTTTTGCAGGACCCTGTCCCTCCACGCCTTTGTAAATAATCCCTTGAAAAGCCTTCCATTTACCTGTTTGGATGCACCTTCTTTTTCTTGCTGGACACAAGATGATGCTACACGTGCCATGTTTTGATCCCTAAAGCTAAGAACCCAACCCGACTCTTTGACACTTCACAGAGCAAGCTGTGTCCTTACATTTGTCTTCCTGTGAGGTGCCTGATTTCCTAGTGGGCAAGACAGTTTTCTGGTATGACTGTCTTCAGGTCTATGTGTATAGCACATAATCAATATGTGCTTAATAAATATGTGCTCGGTGCCTGCTACCACGAAATTTGGGTCACAAGTTTCCAAAGTAAGGAAATAGTCAAGGATTATTGAATCTTTGTTGGAATAGAGATCTTGCATCAGAGGAAAGACAGGTGAATTTGTCTTTTGTCCTTCCCTCTATATTATGAACTTCCCTAAATCCTTTCATCTCTCCTCTGTCATTTCTGTGTAAACCCTCCGATCTGGCTGATATGGCCAAACAGCTTTCATTAAGCAAACTTCATGAGGATTTAAAAAAAGAATAAGTAGAGAATGCACTTATTTCTTCCTAATTGCTTGCTCTTCCATCTGTTGGCCTGGAATAATATTGATAAAGGAATTAAAGACACCATATCATCTACTGAATCAAATGAAAACAGTCATTCTCAAGTCATAGAGGATGACATTTTTATGTTTTGCAACACGAAGAGCGAAGACTATTTAATGTATTTTAATGTGGTTAATTTAAAGCTAGATTTGGCCATCTCCTTAATGCAGAGCATTTAGACTTCTAAGATCAAACATGGTAAGGAGCGTCTCACTCTTGCAGTGGCACGGCTACTCTTGGCAGTAGCTCTCATCTAATCAGCTAGGAAGGTGCCCTTGGATAGCAAACAAGATCAACAAACTAGAGCACTAACATGATTGGGGAATAGAGCCACTTTTAAATAAGAGGCAATTTCATGTTGTTTAAAATAACATTGCTTTTATGCTTAAATATGTTGCTTTCTTTTTATCCATGGATAATACTTGTTATCTGAGACCTTGTTAATTTCTCATGGTGAAGAAAGCTAGAATGATCAAAAGGCAAACCTAGGAGTCAGTGCTGTACTTGAGATCATTTCTATGGTGGCCAGAGAACTGGACAGCTAGGAGTTACCTCATAATGAGACAGGACAGCATCCTTAGTTGGAGCTTTGGAGCTGTTCTCTGATGAAGGTCTAGCTTGTTCAGGGAAGGCATTCTCGGACCACTAAATGAGATGTGGAAGGGATAAGGGATAACAAGCAATTAAAATTGGACATGGTAGTTCAGAGTCTATGCCCGTGAATGAAATTGAACCAATAATTTATCGTAGTAGCTTGTAATGTTGAGACTCCCGAAGGTTTCAGGATATTAAGATTATCCTAGTATGGCATGAATTTTAACTTTCTTTTTATGTGACCATGAGAGCTCTTTAAAATACTTTACATAATCACCAAGCAGCAATTTGATCTTAAATTTACACAAAATCACAATCCTGCTTACCAAGCTCAAGTTTCAGTTCAATTCAAATATTAGCAGATAGTCCCTAGAAGGGCACTAGATTCCCCAGAACTCTATTCTGGTTAATTTTCATCCTCTTCATTTCTTAACTGCCACTGGTGCCCTTAATTGGTTTGTTCTGACTAAATTGTAAAAATTATTATTTAACATCTAAAAAATTATTATTTAACAACATCTAGACTATTTATGGAATGAATGATGGTCTATTTTAGTTCACTTTTCTTATCATCTTGTTATCCTAGGCAAATTATTGTCCATGTTTCTTTTATGTATGTGCTATTATTTGAATGTTTCTTCCAGAAGTTCATGTTTAGAAACTTAATCTCTAAGGTTTATAGACTGTCTTAGGGAATATATTCATCACTGGGACAAAATACCCAACACACACAATTTATAGGGAAAGAGGTTTATTTTGACTCACATTTTAGAAGCTTTAGTCCTGTGTAGGTGGCCAATTCCAGGCAAAGCAGGGATGGTGGAAGGGTCTGGTGGGAAAAAGCTGCTCACCTCATGGAAGGCAGGAAGCTCAGACTCATGGGAGGAGGATGGAAGAGAGATAGACCCTCCCAGGTCACCCACACAGTCACCCACCTCTTCCGACACATCCTCCCTCCTAACAGCAAGTCAGTTATCATCTCAATAATCTAGTCACCTTTCAAATGCCTGAGGCGTTGGGGACCATTTTAGATATAAACCATAATGTGTGTTAATAAGCCATGAAAGTGGACCTCCATGATGAGATTAGTAGCTTGATAAGATGAGCAAGATACAATTAACAAAGAAGAGCAAGAGAGAACCAGGTAGTAGCTTACTGTGTCTCACCATGCGCCAACCTCTGCAGGGCTGCGGTGGAGCAGGAAGGCCCTGCCTAGAAGCTGATGCTGCACTCTTGGACTTTTCACCCTCTACAACTGGAAGTGAAGTAAACTTCTATTTTTATTAATTGCCCATTCCATGATATTCAGTTAATAGTGACAGAAAATGAATTTAGGTGTTATCTTTTGATGGTATTTTGATTGTTTTTTCTTCCTCTTCCCCTTCTTCTTCTCCTTCTTCTTCTCCTTTCTTTCCTTCTTCTTCTTCTTCTTCTTCTTCTTCTTCTTCTTCTTCTTCTTCTTCTTCTTCTTCTTCTTCTTCTTCTTCTTCTTCTTCTTCTTCTTCTTCTTCTTCTTCTTCTTCTTCTTCTTCTTCTTCTTCTTCTTCTTCTTCCTGCTTCTTTTCCTTCTTTTTATTATTATGGGCTTACACAGTTCATGTAAATATGTCTTTATTTGTCTTATTCCTATTGTAACAGAAGCAGAACTATTTTATTTAACATCTTCTTGAATTTCAAGCCTAATTGAAGAACAGCTAACTTTCATAGGTAGGAAGAGTGGAGTGTTTTAGTTGAGTTTGTAGTCCACTCACTCCAGGATGTTGAAGAGTTAAAGGGTTTAGGGTTAAAGGCTTTTTCGGTTGAGTAGCAGAGATGAAAATGTGAGCATCATTGTTACTGTTTTAAGTACTAACCATGGTGTCTGTTATACAGCTGCAAGTGCAGGAGAAATGTTCAGAAGCTGAAGCAGAGAAGTTCACACAGGAAGATCGATTCTGTAAAAAATACCAGTTATGTTTTGTCCAGAAGGGCTTCTGTTATATAAAAAGTTCAGAATCAAAATCCACAGAAACTCCACAGAAGCTCTTCTGTTATATAAAAACTTCAGAAACAAAATCTACAGAAACTCTCATAACACTCCCTGCAGAGTTGTAAGAAACTAGATTGATAGTGACATTTTTTGATGGAGATAGATGGGTTATTTCTGTGGGTGCTCAGGATCCCAACATGTAATACAGTGGTGGCCAGGGATCCACCATATTGAATGATATCTTGCATAATTGGCATGGCTGTGGTGGAAGATGCCTAACATGAATAAAGTCCACCTTGAGAGAGAAACCAAACACTGTCATTTTATAGCCAAAGTTCCCTGGAGAAACATGATACCTAAGTTATACCCCAAGAAACAATGGTCAAAGAGAAAGGCCAGCCAACGTGTTGAAGGGAATCAATTAATACAAAAGAAGCACACGCAAGTTACAGTGAAATGAGAGAAAGTCAGCCTTGCTAAGATCAATGAATTTCAAAGATTGCTAGATTAAAATGCTTTATCGTGTTTGGGTTACAAAGTGAAAAAGTTCTCCTTGCTTGGCAAAAGAATAATAGAAAAAATAGATGATAGAAAAAAGTGAGAGAAAGAAGTTTGAGGTCAGATATTATATATATCCTAACTAGAGTCAGAAAGTCAGAGGGAGATAGATAAGCAGCCATAAAATCTAGCCTCCCCCTAAAAGAAGAAGCTCAAAACATTGACATAAGGATGAGGCTCACAGGTAGGAAAAGATTAACAAAGGAAACCCCAGGAAGGAACAGTGCTATGGATACCACACAGAAAGAGGAAAAAGTGGCAGCCTGTGGTCTGTGTCCAGCCCACCACTGCCTTCTATCGGTCCCACTCTGTATAATTAAACACGCATTAATGACTTTATTTCTCCTGGGTGAAGTTCTCTAGTGTCTGAGAAATAGGAGGACCTGGCATATCTGTGTGCCAGTCCCTGCGTGGCCATGCTCTGTGGGGCCCAGGGGAGGCACCACTGCAGGGAAAGCACAGCTGCCTCATCATTTTAGCTGCTCAGCCTGTCAGCACTGAGCTGGCCAAGGGGTCTGTGGTTTAGCTGAGTGTGACAAAGGCCGTGTGTTATTCACCTGGAGGGATCTGTGTCCTCGCTGGTTTTTGTACGTCTCACGTGTATTTGCAGAGCACCTGTTACTCACCGAGTGAAATGCAAAGAAGACCTAGAGATAGCAGACTGGGCTTTGCTTTCAAAGAGCCTGAGCTGTCATGGGGAAGGTCACATGCATACCCGTCACGCCTGCGCAGGCTGAGACTGATGGACTCAGACGTGTCCAGGGCCAGGGCTTGGGGCGCAGCTCAGGGTGGAGCTCTCGCCCAGCCTGTGCGAGGCCCAGTGCCTGATGTCCAGCACTGCAAGAGGTCAGATAAGAGAGCAGCCGAAAGACTCTGAGCAGAGCAAGGACGCTTTAGTGTGAGGGAACAAGGGTGGCTTCTGTAAGAGGAGACACTTCCTCGGATGAGCAGCTTTGGCTTTAAGTGCCCAGTGATTTCAGGATTTCATGCAGAGGTTGCTTCCCGATCTTGCATTTGCAGCATTGATAAAATCATGACAACGAGATAAGAGCCTTCCTGATTGAGCTGGGCAGAACCCAGCTGCCAGGGTCTCAGGTAACCCAAATGTGGGCAGAGACAGCATTGCCCTCAATGTATCTTGGGTTTCTGAGGGTTTCTTATCTGTTTACATTTTACTCTTGAATCCACTTGGATTTCATTCTGATATACTTGTGAGACAACAAACTAGCTTGACATGTTTTCTGGAGCACAATACGGCTTCTCCTTTCCAGTCTTCTCTCCTTGACTTCTTGTGAGTGGAGGGAATTCATTGAAAAGGAAGAGGTAATCAGGCAGCCCACCTGTCAGGGCGTCCACTTCCGAGAAACGGGGTGCCACTTTGCTTTTGTTATGAGGAGAGGCACTTAATACACCATTGAGTCTCCTAAAAGGAATCCTTTTCAGGCTGCTTGGAGTCCTCATTAATCTAGACTCTAAACAGTGGTACTTATCTCCTTCATGCTGCAGAATATTATTCTTCCAGGTAGAGAATATGATTTTTTTCTCTTTTGTTTTAATTCCCCTGGTCACCCATGATATTCTTTTCAAAGGCAGTGGATGAAATTGACTTCCAGCCTTTCCTCTGCCCTGGAATAGAAGCCTCGCTTTCGAGATAAATTGCACAGAAAAAAAGGCAGCAGGAGTTGCTGGTACCAAAATGAGAGAGGCTTTTGGCTCTGCTTCAGTGGCTTTGCTCCACATTTCTTTCTGAACTCTCAGAGAGAAGCGATAATGAGAGTTTAATCTCTAGGCTTGTGCCATCAGCTTTTTATTTTCCTTAGAATATTTAAGATCCTACAGGGCCTCAGTTTCAGCCGCTCGACCTAGTGCTGTCATGGAAGTTCTTCCCCGGGGCGAAAATCATCAGAGGGTAAAAATCCCAAGGCCTGCCATATTTTCTAGCTGGGGTCTGTGGGCGGCTTTGGGTACCGTCTCCCTCCCCTGTCTCAGCCACTCAGCATCTCTTCTGGGGCCACGGAAGTGCCCGTTTAACCTAAGTCCCTGTGCGCTCTCCTGTCCAAGCCGCAGATGAATCTGTCTCTCAAGGAGGCCGCACTTTGTCAGGCCCTCTGGCCTCCACTGTGTTCCGGTGAGGGGGGTTCAGCGCTTCTCAGGAGCTCCGGGGCTTCCCTTGCCGATCTTCAAGGTCTGTTTCTCTTTGGTTGATTGAGCTTAGTTACAACATGTCTGGAGTTCTGAACTTCAAATGCCTCTCAGGAGTGATCACGAGGATATTCTTTTGCTCTTGGCTCTTAGAGAGGCGGATGGGAAGAAGCAGCCTCACGCCAGGCCCTGACCCTGCAGTCTGGCAGATTAGAGAAGGCGCAGTCTTGGGGGCTGGGGTGGCTCTTCTCTGCAGGTATGGGAATCACGCATTTTAGTTTTTTTCAGTATAAGACTGACCAGGAGAAGATCCCTGTTTAACCGTTAACAGGCAACATCGGTACATGAGAGCATTCATCGTTCATCGCGATACACAAAGACCGTCAGTACTCAGGACGGTCGCCCTTGGAGATGCGGTGGTAGAAGCATGGGGACGCAGCCCCGCCCGCCAAGCACGGGCATCTCCTCTCAGGCCCCGGAGCCCCCGCGAGGAGCCGGGGGCGGCAGAAGTGGTCTGCAGACCTCAGATTAGAAGCCATTCCTATGGGCATTTCTGATGCCCTCTCCTTACATCCGCCCGTGTTTATGATAGCACCATGGCCTAGGTGTGCCAGACAGCTACAGAGGAGCACAGCCAGCACACGCGGGGCTGCCTTGAGTGCCCTTTGTAATGGGATCGGGGAGACAGCAAGGATGTACCTGAGGTATCCATTTCCTAAATGGCATCTTCAAAGAGTAAAGATGCTCTTTTAAGCATTTTCTCTTAAGCATTTCCTTAACAGAGGCAAACACTTTCCATGATGTAGTTGTGGTGCATCGGGCTGAGTTTCTGAGCAATAACTCACATTTATGGAGTAGTGCTATGTGGGCAGGTACTCTTTCAATCCCATCAGACACAACATTTGTTTTTATCTGTAAACACCTAAGTATGGCAGGAATTGTTCTAAGAATTCAATGGACATGAGTTTAGTCAGTCTTTGTAAGAACCTTCTAAATAAGTATCGCTTCTGTCGAACCTCAAACTCCAGAGGAGGACATTGAGGAACAAAGAGCCGCTCAGAGCTCTTCACGGAGCTGGCCAGTTACAGGGTCAACACGGCTGACTTCTGCCCTGTGCTTTTCCTCGACACGGCACAGCTCATTTAGACAGCAATGCAAGCAGAGTCACATCCCTCCAATTCATGGTACAGAGCCCAGTGCATTCATCTGAGGAATTTGCTTGCGATCACACTACTGTTAGAGAAGGGATATGAATTCAAACCCGGTTGCTGGAGTCCAGAGACTGCCTAGCAGCCGTTGAATCTTCTGAAGGTAACTTGCCAAGGATGAGCCGCTGGTAGAGGCAGAGCCCAGAAGTGTACCCAGGTCAGCCATCCAAACGCATGAAAATATGGCAAATCATGGGTTTATCTAAGCCTTTCAGGAATCAGCTGAAAATAATACATGGCAGGCAATAATATATATATTATATTAATATATATAATTAATATATACAATTATATATAATATTATATATTAAAATATATAATATATAATATATATTATATATTAAAATATATATAATATTATATAATTATATATATTATATATAATATATATTAATATATATTAATATATTATATTATATATATATATATTTTTTTGCGACAGGGTCTCGCTTTGTAGTTCAGGCTGGCCCTGAGCTCACTATGGTGCCCAGGCAAGCCGCCGCGAACTCAGCAATCCTCCTGTCTCTGCCTCCCGAGTGCTGGGATGACAGGCGTGAGCCACCACGTCCGGCATTGTGGTATGCGGTGTTGATTGTTGGTGGGCGTGTCTCCACGCCCAGCATTCTATGTGGTCACTGGGGATCGAACTCAGGACCTCGCGCTTGTGAGGCAGGCGCCGGAACCACTGAGCTAACCCTCCGGCTCCAGCAGGCAATAATATTAATAAAAGCATTTACTATATTCCTGTTACCAGAATATATGTTCATAGATTTTTCTCTGTATTATATCCAGGCATTTTGTGAAAGCAAACCAATATGTAGAAGAATACACAGAAGGAAGCAAAAATCATCATAATCCCACAGTGCTAGACAACCACAATTAGCATTCTCAGTAGCATCTTTACAATCGTCTTTTCCACACATTTTAAGCATGCACCATATGGCACAATCATATAATTTTAGGTAAATGGAATCAAACTACAGATACTACTTGTAACCTGCTTTTATCTATTCATTGCTTCAGTCAAAATATTTGCTGAAAACTTAACCTTTCCAAAATGATAGACTTGAAACAATATATTGTGAGCAATTTCTTATTTTAATGAACAGAAAGGTCGCTCTTTATATGCACAACAAGTTGCATCAGTCAGGATGGGCAGGATAATTCTACAGTAACAAGTTAACCTATGAAACTCAGTATGTCAAGGAAACAAGGATTCTTTCCAGCCTCCACAGTGGGCTATGGGGCCAGGGCCTTCCAGTTAGTTCCTGGGTGACTGTGCCTTTTCAGTCCCCACAGCCACAGAGGCAGGGAGGAGTGTGGCCGTTGCACAGTCGCTTGCTTGGACTTCATTCTGAGACTTGGTTCCTGGTTTCTGACCATAGGTCATCACGTGGTGCCCTTCAGCTTCAGGAAGCCTGGGCCATGTGCTCCTGGGGTCCCTGGACAAAGCAAGGAGAAGCAGAATTTGGTGAGCTCCAGTCATGTCTCCCCCAGGAGAATTCGGCAGCGAGTGTATCATTGCTATTTAACCAATCTTCCCTCCAAGGATACCTAGTTATGGTGGTTTCTTTGTTACAAACAACTGTAATGGTGAAGATCTTTCTGTAGGTATCACATACCCTGACCCATTGGTTTCTCAGTTGAAAACCCGGGAGGAGGCGTCTCAGAGTCATAGATCTATGTGAGATGCATCGGAACTGCACTGCTCACGCCTCCCTTCTAAGTTCCACAGAAGACAGAGGCTGCGTGTCCAGGAACACATTGCCTAGTTTTCCTTAGGCTTAAGGTTCTGATGTGAGTCTGCCACTGAGAAGAGCTCTCGTGAGAAGGAGCTGAAGTCCCTTTGGTAGCAGCCTATGTGGACACACGGGTGCCTCTGGGTGGAGATTCACCGTGGCTTTTGGACCTAGGAACACACAGTACTGCTTCAGTACTGGAGCAGGAAGCTCAATAGAGTCCTGTTGTCTTCTCAAGCGCTCCCTATTTCAGCATTGCAGGGAGCTGAGTTGTTACTGGCGGGCAATCCTCCTGCCTCTGCCTCCTGAGTGTTGGGATTACAGGTGTGAGTCACTGTGCCCAGCACTGAGGTGTGTGGTTACTGGGGATCGAACTTGGGACCTTGTGCAGATGCCAAAAGCACTGAGCTGAATCCCCAGCCCGAGAAGAGCATGGTGAAGTAGGAAGATTTTGGATACAAATAATTTTTAGGACTTTATAATAGTATTTGATCATCATTTTCCCCTTGGCAACTCTTCCATGAACTCTCCTCTTTTGGACAAGGTCTTGGTATATCACATCTGCAGGATGGAAGAAAACTTTTCCAGACGTGCAGTCAGAGGGTTTAGGTTTATGTTCTACTGGTTCCGTGGTGATGAATGAAAGGTTCCCAAGAGAAAAGATTGTATTTTCCTTCTGAACCTGAGAGATGGGAAAAGAGCAGCAAAAAACAGGCTTTCCATAAACAGTTAACTAAACCTGAAGAAAAACAAATCATTTGAGGGTGGTTTCGATTCAGCAGTGGAAGTGAAGATCCACCGATCTCCTTGGTTGGTGCTGGTGTCCGGAGAACTCTGTTGAGGTCAGTCCTGAGACCAGGTCCACACTCGGTAGGGGGAGTTCTATGGTCCCTGCATAGCACTGAGGCCGGGGAGGCAAAGCAAGCACCGCGAACTCACCGTTCTCTCCTGCAGAATGTGGCTCCTCCTGGAGAAAAGACAGGACCCTTGCTGAGATGAGGTGGAAGAAGAGAAAAGCAAGGCTTCCTGATGCAGGGTCTCCCCAGTGCAGGTTCCTGATATCTGCTTGGGCGATGAGTGATACATGATGATGGGAACAACACTGTTTTAACTGAGCTGATGTTGGGACTTAGCGTTATTTTCAAATGGTGGAGACTGCCGACTGATGTCCTGTGGGCTCACACACTCAAGATAAGAAATGCTGTGTCATCTCTGAGGAAACTCGCTTGTGCTCAAAGCACATGGGAGAGTAGTGGACGTAGGGTTCACAGTTCATAAATTCCTCTCTGATTATAAACTAAGTCCTATAATGGTTTTGAAAGTCTTTTCATGTTAGTCCTACTCTGTTTATTATTTCCAGACATCTTAATAAAGAGAAAACTAGTATATTAATTCTTTTACTCATTTCACATATATTTTTAGTCCCTACTCAGTATAAATTATTTTGCACTGAGACATCCTTGGGGCCATAAGAAGCTGCACAAGTGAAGAAATTGCGTTTATTGAGAGGCACAGAGAAGACGAAGGCAAGCCAAAGCCATATAACCAATGTAGAAAACTTGCTGCTTAAATCACACTCAGAGCAGAATGTGTAGATGAACAGCAGGGGACCAAGTGAGCCCCCCCCAATCTTCACAAGAGAAATAGGAGTAAAACATGGCTCAGTGTAAAACAATAAGTAAGGAGTTGTATGTGCTGCTGAATCAGGGTAGAAAGACGTGAAGCAAGATGAAAATGAGCATGTGGGCTTGCTGGAGAGAAAGGTTCACGGTGGGAGGCGGTGGGGGAGCCGGGGGACCCACCCAGTGCCTTCTCACTGTGTTTGGATGTGTCCTGAGCTAGGTCGGGGCCCAGTCCTGTGGGGCTCCCAGATTTCTCCAGTGCTGGTAGGGTTCCTCTGGTTGAAAGACATTCCTTTGTCTTTAGGCAAAGGAATTTGTGTTCCAGAATTTTCCAGGATCTGCATTTTCTAAAGTGCTCTAAAGTATAGAAAATCTTTTAAGAAATCAATACTAGCTGTAATTTTTCTTTTTAGCATTTATTATATATTGGCCTGAAAGAAAATATCTATATATGCAGTATTTATTTTGATGTAATGATATGCAAAAGATATATAAGAATGTCATGAAATTGCAGAAAGCACCTAATACATGAATGCATAATATTCAATTATTTTTAGGGGCTGCGTTTCCTAACTCAAGAGTCATGTTGATGTATGTTACCTGTCAAGTGGCTGCCGGACCATCATGTATCTTGTGGTAGAATGTAAATACATATTTGTGATAGTTAATGTTTATTGTCCATTAAATATTTATACCACACGAATTTATTTCTATGTATCTTGGCTACTAGAAAGTCTTTTCAAATGAAAATCAGAATATCAATATTCCCGCACTGTTTTAAAATGGACCAGCCAAAAGGCAAAATAATTCAATGTGTAGACAGTAAACAGTATCTTCAATTTATTTTAAAAATAGCAACTCAAATCTGAGTCTACTTAACCATTTTCGGTGTGGTCTTATTCAAAAAGAGTAAAATATTTTTAAACATGTACCTTTATTTATAGCTATAAATGAGAACATTTTCCTATGTCTTTTCCTATAATTTGTTTTAGTAGACAAACATAAGACTATAATGCTCCAAATTTACTGATGAGAATACCGAGGTCTAGTAAGACCTACTACTGTGAGGTGTGGCTTTCTGCATTTTACAAATGAAAAAACTGTCCTGGAGAGATAAGGCAACTTTTGCAAAGTCATATTTAGAATGTAGTGCTGCTTCTCCCTTAATGCTGGTCCAAGTGTAAAGCTAAACACCTAACCATCATGTTAGTGTTTCTGTCCTATAAAAACAGAGCTAACACTGAAATACAATGAAAGGATTCAAAACATCACCCCCCAGTCACCACAAATTCTTCCTCAATGGCAAATGTTCACAGTACATATCCAAACACTTGTACTTTATGTTTCATAACTGCTTCCTATAGTTCTCAAAGTCACAATATCAGAAGCTGTGCTGAAAAGTGACTAAGGACACGACAATTTGTAGACTAAGATTATCCATCTTTTTATTCCCAATTGCACTGGAAGATGGAACTATGCCATAAGCTACCAGGAAAAAATGTCTGGATTTTTTTACAGTTACTGAACCTGTCAGATCAGATCAGATGAAGAGCTAATGGCATTTATATGAGGGTATCTGGTCTTCTGGAAAACCTAGGTTAGGTGCAAAGAGTGACCTTACCATTCTGGTGGAAGAGCACACAACGGCTCTAGATGGGACAGAGGCTGGGAACGTCATAAAGGGTTCAGTGTGAGTGAGGAGCAAGGGCAGCAGTAATATATGTCTTTCTGACTTGAGAGCATCAGTATATTCTATTCCACAAACAGTGACAGATGCTGGAGTTTGTTTTGCTGGAGTTTAGGGACCACGGCCATGTTGGCACCACCTGATGCCAGACTCATTACACAGACTACCTGAGCCTCCTGACTGAGGGAGACACAAGGGCCACACCATCCATCACTCTTCTGTGCTCACAACCTGAGTGGATCCATCTCTTTCATTATTTTATTGACTGGTCTAAAATGTTCTTAATTCCATAAAAACATTTGAGCGAGTTACAGTAAGTCAAAATGAGTTATTACAGATTAGTTATGACTATTGACCTAGATGCTCTGTATTATTTTCCCCAGGAAAATATCACAAGGATAGCTTTGAACTCGAACTGCTTTTGCATTACTGTAAGTAGCCCTGCAACTGACATCAAGGTCTATCGGGCCAATGAAGCCCAAACGTGCCACACGACTTGTGTTTCATTCCTAATGGCAGATTGTTAGGTTATCAAAGCCACAATTCTGTTTAGTTCTTTGAGATCCTAGAAATCAGCTTCCTCTTCTTTTGCATGACTTTAGAGAAAGGGAAATGCCCACCTTTTAACAGAAGTGGCAAACATCTCAGACTGACTCGTGCTGTTCAATAGAACTGAGCTTTGAGGCAAGTTCGATCTGTACTATTCTGATAAAATAGTTCCTTATTCTGAGTGATTATTGGGTGCTGAGAATGGGGTTGGTGTAACTGCAGTACTGGACTTTTAGCTTTGACTTCATTTTAGACTGAAACTCAAGCTGAAACTGACACCTTTGTGACGAGTAGCTACTGCTAGCGCCTGCATGACTGTTGTCATTTGTACGAGCAGACCTGTTCTTCGAATTCTTCTACCCACATGAAGGAAAATGGTTGAGTTTTGTGTTTGGAAATTCAGACACCTTCCTGGAGGCTGTTGGTTAGCAACTGCCTCCAGCTCATTTCATCCACCTCCCGTATTCCAGGCTGCCTCGTGTCAGTGGACAGTGGAAAGGGGCCAGTGTTTTTTCTGCAAGACTTTGATTTCTAGGGTGCTTTGGTGATTTGCAATTAGAATCTCCCCTGAACTAAAATTTACTTGCCTCTGAGGTTTTTGATCAATATGCTGTACACTAAACTACTTTGGAGTCCTTGCACGTAATGACTGTATCCTGTGATTTACCACTAACAGTTGTTTTTCCCTCTCTCCTCACAGAAATAAGTAAACAACCTTCTCAAGGTTATAGTCTTCCAAATGTAATAAGAGATATCGCTATTTGGAATCAGAGAAACTCTGTGTATTAGCAGGGTACTTCCCCATCTGTTTTTGTTTATTCCCTTTTGGTTAATTTGTGCTCAGGCCCTCTTGTGGTTGGATGGGGCCACGTGACCATGGGGCCAGTGAGCTATAAGAAGAACCTACTTCAGCTGTTTGTGCCACTCTCTGGGCAGGCGTTTAATTGCTGGTACAAGACACTGTAGTGTTCTCTCTTCCCTGTGCGCAGGAACTGGCAATATTCAAGATGGTACCTAACCCATCAACACAGGAACCCGCACGCTTAAAGGGGCCTAGAGCTCTTGGTGCTTAAAATGGAAAAAAATGCATACCTTTGCTAAAGAGAGTTGACTGACGTATGCCTATGCTGGGAGCTAAGGTCAGGCTGTGCACAGATGGTAGGTGTGAGGTGGAAGACCGGGGGAGGCAGCAAAGGTGAACTGCCTCAAGTTGATTCTGACCTTGCCTTATGTGACTAAGTAAGGACATCGGGAAGCTCGGACACTAGTGTGAGTCTGGCGCTATGTGGAGCTGAGTGAACCATTTTCTGAATATCCGTGTAGCCTTTATTTATGTAATTAAAAAAGTTCCAAGTGTCACTGATGAGTCTGGTCCTTTCTGAATAAATCAGTCCTTTACCACGGCTGTGCAGAGCCCCCCGAATTTCTGTCCAGGGTGACTGGTGAACAGCTGCTGGACAGGCGGAGCTATGTTTTGATGCATGCTTCTTGATTTTGAAGAGGAACCCGAGCAATGAAAAGATAAATGGCTGGAGGTAAGATGCTGGCAAAGACGAACATTCAATTTCCTGACATTCCTATTTCTCATCCTGAAGCTTACATTTGATTTCTGTGTAAAAGTTATATTTGAAGATCTAACAGACTCTGAGCCATATGGTGACAAAACTGGTTTTTTAATATTAATCACTAGTTTCATTAATACTACCTCTTACAGGAGTCCCATAAATTATTCTTTTTTTTTTTTTTGACAGGGTCTAGCTTTGTAGTTCAGGCTGGCCCTGAGCTCACTCTGTGGCCAAGGCAAGCCTCGAACTCAGCAATACTCCTGTTTCTGCCTCCCGAGTGCTGGGATGATAGGCGTGAGCCACCACGCCCAGCCCATAAATTATTCTTTTTGATAAGAGAAAAATATTTTATGTCACATTCTGTTCTTTTGGCTTAATACAGTCTTAGTGGTTGACTACTATCAATACTAGTAGTTAATGATAACTATCAGTACAGATTGTCACAATACCATGCCTAGTAGCCAGGTATGAAAACGATGACACTATTAATATTAATAATGGTCAGTGTCTCCCCTGTTTGTTCTTTTTCTGACCTTGTGAACTTGTATTATGTTATACATGAATTAATCGCATTGAATCAGAAAACACAGAGTTCTATTTAGAAGAAGGGGAGAACAATCTCTGAAAATCTGGGAAAGATGTTGCAAACCAATGTGGCGGCAAATGAGGAAGCTGGTATTTGAAGCCGGGGCTGTCTGAACCAAGGACACGGTATCGCCATCTTTGTAGGGCAAAGTATGAAATACCAACCTTAGTGGGATGGATACCTTGACTACCTTTGGCCAGGCTTTCCACACGAAGGCCTTACAAATGACAATAATAGAGAGACCGCAGGAAACAGTGTCTGCACATCACCGTGAGACAGGTTCTCTAGAGATCCACTTCCACGAAGAGACCCAGGAGGCGGGTGCTGGGGGCCAAGGGCCGCTACAGCTCCCTGGGGTCCCTCCCACCTGCACCCTTGCCCTGTGGGTCTGTGGCGGCTCCTGTGCGATTCTCATTTTCCCTGGCCCTCTGGGTCGAGTACTAGATGCTCTTCCTCCTTTGAATGCACTTCGCCCATTGCTCTCGGCAATGTGTCTTTTGCCGTATTGTTTTAATTTAAACGTTCGCCCTGTGTTTCAGTCAGCCCTTGTGAGCTCAGCGCCTCAACAAAGAGGACCACGGCTCCTTCCTCTCCCTCTCCCCGGGCTCAGGGGCGCTGAGCGTGTGCTGCAGATTCTCCCCGCCCCAGCCTCGCAGCTTCTTCCCCTGCACCTGCCCCGGCCCCTCCCGGCCACCAGACCAGCTGACTCTGGGTGCAGAAGCCCGGCTCATCCGAGCTTGAATACGAGGCGGGTCTCCTGTCATGTATCACTGAGGGGCTCCATTTTCTGACCTGAGCCTCATGAGTCTGGGGGCCGGATCAGCCCAGGGAGGAGGACTGAGTACAGGAAATAGAATCCAGTGAGGTTTCTGTCCAAGAAATATGTTTGTGAGGGGGAGGAAGTTCTGTTGAGTCATTTGAAGGGACTGTTTAGTGAAAAACAGGTACAATTTGTACATATCAGATTTCCTTTCCTGAAGGAGTCGAGCTCAGGTCTCTGCTTTGCTTCTGAATGAGGACGCATGTTAAGGGGCAGAACTAAACTGAGGGCGTGTTGGATGAGGACACGCCTGCTCAGGCTTGCCATATCCCCTTTCTTATGCAGAACCCAGAATCTTCTCTAAACATACATTTGAAACTATTTTAGGAATACTGACTTGAAGGACTCTGAATTATTAGGTTTCAAGTCTTTCTGTAGCTCCGAATGCAACATGCTATTTCTTTTCCACTAACGGCCTACACTATACCACAGCTTGGCAAGAGGGGCCCTTTCTGGAGCCAGGAACACACGTGATTGTGTCTGCCTCTGGACCAGTAGGATGGACATCATGTCTGTGCTTCCCTCTGAAGTAAGTCGTGTCATTTCAGCCAAATAACAGGAATTTCTTCATTAGTTGATCGAGGTTCTCCTTGAACTTCTGGTACAATCAAGATTTTGCTTCTTAGCTTGACTAACAAAAGATTCAATTTCCCAGGAAATACTGTAGGATTAGGAAGGTCGTGCAACCCTAATTACATGGTGTTACCTAATTCGATTCACTTTTCTGTCCTTGCACCCAGAGATACTACAAGTTCTGAAAGACTGTGGAGGAGGAAAAATCCACAAATTCAACCTGAATAACTCACATTAAAAATAAACAGAATGCTGGTGTGGTCACTTGCAAGAGCGTCAGGAACATTCTTTGTGCGCATGTGATTCGAAGAACCATTCACTCTTCGCGTGAACAGCAACTCACAACACAGCGCAACCTTGGCTGTGTTGCATGAATGTGATTCGTGTGTAGAACTGTGTTTTCCCTGTAAGGATTGTAGCGACCTCCTCTCTCGTGTCTTTCGGCTTTTCCGGAGGCCCCTTTATTCAGAGGCAAGGTGGTCCTTGTGAACGGCCCTCTCATCCATCCCTCCATGTGAACCAAATCGCCGAAGGAACTGAGTGGGGTGCTGAGATTAATACACATGTTGCTGAGTAAGAGAAAGACATATTTTTTTCCCCTAATACCTGTCACATTTTTGTGTCCCCTCTGAATCTGTGGCTTCAAGGAATGGGAAATTTATATGACAATGTGGGCAGTCTAGGGTGCTCACAAACAGCTGTGCTGGTGTTGCTGTGGAGAGATCCTTTAAAACACAATAAACACTTTAATCAGTAGCATTTGATTGAACCAAATCACCCTCAGTACAGACAGGCGTCAGCCCATCAGAGACCTTAAAAGTAAAGATGAAGAACGAGAAGGGAACGCTGCCTCCCGTCCCCCGGCTTTGGCTTACGTTTGCCAGTGGAGTTGCTGGGCAGGTGGTGCCTGGACTTGCAGCCCGAGGCCTGAAGGTCATTTTCTGAAAATCATTCCACCTGCGCCCAGCCGTGCCCGCGTGTGGCCGCCCTCTGCGCGGGGCCTGGGCCTGGGTTGTTTCTCCGGAGGACCTGACGGACCGCTCACCTTCTCACCTTTATCAGGGGGCTGGGCTCAGCACGGCTCTGCGTCTAAAGGATCTAAGAGTCGGACCGCAGCTTGGCCGTGTATTAACTTCCCAAATGTGGGGAACCCGGCCCCCAATTTTACCTTTATTAGTCCATGTTTACAGGACACAGCATCAAACGCGCTGCGCCCAGCTGCGCACGTCTGGACTCATTCTGCCCCTCCCCCTTCCTTCCCCCGCCTCCATCTCTCGGTCCCTTCCCACTTACAAAGATCTTTTCAGTTTCTCACCTCTTTTTTTTTTTTTTTTTTTTTGAGACAGGGTCTCGCTTTGTAGTTCAGGCTGGCCCTGAGCTCACTATGTAGCCCAGGCAAGCCTCGAACTCAGCAATCCTCCTGCCTCTGCCTCCCGAGTGCTGGAATGACAGGCCTGAGCCACCACGCCCAGCACTCTCACATCCTCTTTTTCTAAAAACCAGCTCTGCACTGGGTGTAATAAAAGTTGCTGAACTTCTACGCTCTGCCGAACGCTGCTCCATGTCGCACGCGCCCTTCGGGTTACTCTCGACAGCCCCGGGCGGAGGCGGCCGGGCCCAGCCGTGTCCGGCCAAGTCGTTCAGTTTGGGGTGCAGCGCTGGGGGTGGGAGCGCGCTCGCCCAAGAGCAGCACCCGGCTTGGGGGAGGGGAGCCCCGAGTGCGTGCTTCGCCCTCAGCACTCTGGGCTTTGGGGCATCCCGTGCTGTACCCCACACTCTCACTCTGGCGTTGGCCCAGAGACTTCCGGCTTGTTTAACAAGCCTCGCCAGTGACAGGCGAAACACCGGGCGAGTCATTCTTGCTCACTTTGCTCTGAAGCCAATTCTGACCGCAAAACTGCCTTCAATTAGCCAAACGATGAGCCCAGGTCACATGGGATCGAAGGTTTTCCAGATGCTTTTTTCTCTAATAGCAATGTAATTTTTTGGACAGTCCATGCTGACAAGGGCCAAATGATGCCGAGGGCAACGGCTTCTCTGAGCGCCAGTGTGAGTGTTTCAGATGCCTGAACCCGTTCTCATCCCTGCAGCGGGACCTGGTTCTCTTACTCTCTGGAGTTAAAAGGCCGGGGACCTCTCACTTGCATTGTGTCCGAGAAGCTGCGCTGCTTTCGTTTCTGCCAGTGGTCTGGCACCCTAAGGGACAGATGGGAATTTTATGGGGCTATTCCTAAAAGAAAAGTGGGTCTCCTCTTATTGGTGTTACACTTACTAGCTCGTGTTTCTCTCTAAAGTCCCACTTCTATCTTTAATTTTTCATAGTTAGGGCTGGATGACATAGAGGGGTTCAATTTCTCTACTTAAATGAGCACTTAACTTCCTAGGCATTTATTTCAAATCTTCAAACTGCTTTAAAGACCAA
>PVIC010022991.1:0-27165 GCA_004025085.1 Thryonomys swinderianus | reverse complement strand
ACCATCTTGCATTAATCACAATTTATCATTTAAAACTGAGCAAATTGGCACATGAGCCTGATGGGGGTTCTGTAACCTGAAGAAGAGTCGTGAGCTGAGGGTATGTAACCGGTAGTGGCAGCATCACGTTCGCCAGTGTCTTTCTCCCCAGTAAAACATGGCAGGTTTGAGGGCAAGGCCCAAATCATTTCATCTTCTAAACTGTGTCCACAGGAAATGTCCAGCATTAAAGTGAAACTGAATTCTAAAGCCTGAGTTTAAATAATTAATAGGAAATCTGAGACAAAGCTCTTGACTTCTCATTGCCCATGTTTTCCCTTCTGTAAAATGGAGATGATGCCTCTTTGAACCCTAAAATTTTATGAAGAGCATCAGGCTAACTCCAGCTCCACAGAAAGGAATTCTTATCATATGACCAACCTGCCAACATTTCTGCAGCACTTAGCTTTGGCAGGCAACCTTTACATGCTGCATTAATTTCTTGGGGCTGTGGTACGTATGTACCATTCAATGGGTGCCTCAAACAACACAAATTTACTGTTTTCTAGTTCTGGAGACCAGAAGTTCAAAAGCCACTTATGCATTCAGTCGGTTCCTTCTGAAGGCTGTGAGATACAGGTCTCTTCCAGCCTCTCTCCAAGGCTTATAGATACTACCTTCCTGTGTCTTTTTGCATCACTTTACTACTGTGAAAATCTGTCAAATTTTCCTTCTCTATTAGGACACCAGTTTGATGAATTAGGAACCACCCTAAAGATCTTGTTTTAATTTGATTACCTCTGTAAAGTTCCTATCTCCAAGTCATGTGCCATTCTGAAGCACCAGAGACAAAGACTTCAAAGCAGAAGTTTTAGAAGACATATGCTTTATCCAATAACATTTCCATTATCTCTTTTCTTTTCTTTTTTTTTTTTATTTTGACACAGGGTCTCACTTTGTAGTTCAGGCTGGCCCTGAACTCACTATGCAGCCCAGGCAAGCCTCAAACTCAGCAATCCTCCTGCTTCTGCCTTCTGAGTGCTGGGATTACAGGCATGAGCCACCACGCCCCGCATTGTGGCATGTGGTTACCAGGGATTGAACCAGGGACGTTGCACTTGCTAGGCAGGTGCCAGAACCACTGAGCTAAATCTTCCAGTCCTGCATTATCTCATTTTATCTTCCCCACAATCCTCTGTGGCAGAGACTATTTTTATCCTGACTTTACAAAGGAGGGGACTGTGAATTATGAGCTCAGGTACATTCCCCAAGGATACAGGAATTGGTAGAGCAAATCCACTTTATCTTATTCATGAAGTAACTGCTATAATCTAAGGTAGGTGAATAAAGTATCTCCACTAATCTTGAAATATTTGTAAGATCATCTAAAACATCTGCTTCAATGATATGTTGGAGGTAAACAGCAGTATACCCAGGAATTTTAAAACTACAGTTAGTATTTCCTTGGGTCCGCTCCTTTGTTTTACACACATGAACCTGAGCCCCCAGATAGGTACACTTAGCTCACCTAAGGCCTGCTCATGGGACGAGCCTGCAGTGGAATGTCGATGTCTCTAACTCACAGAGCAAAAGCAGGCTCGTGTTAAAGGAGCCTCACCTCCCCGAGAATGCGGAGACTCAAGGCTTTTCTACCTGCTGCTGAGCACACGCGCTGAGTAACTATGCTATTATCCATTCAACAAATATTTCTGAGTCTCGACTATCCATAAAGGACAATATATGTCATAGTTAAAAGCATAAGACTTGGGTCCTACTACTCAGGTCCTGAATCTGTCGATGACTAAGTGACTTTGGAAAATAAAACAAACCTTCTGCCATTCTAATGCCTGTGTGGCGGATATCACGAGACCTCTTGATTCACAGGTCGTAAGGCGAATTAAGTGAGTTAGTGCATGCAAAGGACTTAAGTATTTGACATGTTTGACATTCAAAAGACGCCAGCTTTGAGCCTTTCTCTGTTCCTGGAGATAAAGATGCTAAAGCACTGGAGATAAAGATGCTAAAGACAAATCAGTAAGTAAAAATCAGGATAATATGACAAGTACATACAGGACGCTGAGCCCAAGTCCTTAATCCAGTCTGGGATGACTCCAACATATCTCATCACACTTTCCATTAATTTAGTGGGATTTTTTAGAACTACCTTTGGGGGGCCAGAGATTTAGCTCAGTGGTTCCAGTGCCTGCCTAGCAAGCACAAGGTCCCTGGTTCAATCCCTGGTAACCACATACAACAATACTGGGCGTGGTAGCCACACCCACTGGCAATCAGTACCTCATACCACAAATGCCATGTTTGGTGGCTCAAGCCTGTAATCCCAGTACTTACGAGGCAGAGGCAGGAGGATTGCTGAGTTTGAGGCTTGCCAGAGCTACACAGTGAGTTCCGGGCCAGCCTGAACTATAAAGCGAGACCCTGTCATTTAAAAAAAAAAAAAACTATCTTTGGTTTAAATATCATATATTTCAATTAATTCTGCAGGCTAATTCAAAAATACTACTACTGAAAGGAGCTGTCAACTGAGTTCTGGCTAGAAGTTAGGTAAAAAAGAGAAAAAACATTCCAAGTGGTGAAGAGAGAGATTACACAAGACAGGCAAGCATTTCACTAAGGAGGATTTTAAAGGTTCTTGAAGGTAGGAGGTTGGAAGAGGAGGAGGAGGGAGACAGATCTGTACAAGGGATCCCTGGCTCAAGACTGGGGATTCAGCCTGAGAAGTAATGGACAGTCTTCCAGGCAGTGGAAGCAAGAGAGTAAATGAGCTCACTGTTCTTTTCCATCTGCCAGCCTCACTTTCCATTTCTGTAAAATGATCAAGCTGGACAAAATAATTCAGGAATTAGACATCAGAAGTTTTCACCCATCTCCAAAACTCCCTTTACTCTGTGACAAATTTCTGTAGATCTCCAGTAAATAAATAAATAAGCGTCCGTGTCATTTGGAGATAATGCAAGTGGAATGGTTGATGATACGTGCTATGATAATCTGTTACCAAGACAGCCTAATGTAGTAAAGCAAACCCATTTTAATACCGGGCATCCAAATTGAAAACTCCTGTCCTAATTAAAAGTCAGGGTCTTAGTGATACACAGCGATGTCACAGATCATCCACAACAGCTATTGCCATGTGCTCTCGGAAATGAAATGGTAGCAGCGAAGCCTGTACAAAACAGTAACGAGCAGCCAGTTGGTACATAATTAATAAAATCTCGTTCTGCAACAGGGTTTAAAAAAACTAAGAGCAGCATCTTGGGGTATGAAGTTAAGGATGTAGGATCATAACGCTTTTGCCCTTTCACTAGTTCTCTTTCTGCATGAATGATGACTCCTGGACCCTAATGTATTTATAGCTACAAATCTTTGAAGAGAAGAGTTGTCTAAATATGCAGTTTGTTGCTGTTGGGGGAAAATACCAACAGATGCAATTATCGCTGTTGCAGTAACCTGGTTTGATTCTTTGGGGGGTTTTGTTTCTTTTTAGTACACATCCTGAAACATCGATCTGGTAGTAACTTCCCCAATTCATTCCACACCACATGAACAATATCCAGCTTACCTGTTATTTCTCAGTGCAACTTAATTTCAATTATACATGTAGGTCATAAGTTCTCACAGTTAAAACTGCATTTAAATCGAGACCAGCCCTGCTTTCTAAATTGCTTCCTTAATTAACATTTTGCTGATGATGACTAGTGTATCCAGCACACAAAATTACATTCTGTAAATTTAATTTGGTGGAACATTAGAAAAGGCAGTACCACCCATATTCCTAAATCAAATATCAGCAAGTGTATGGAATGAGCCGGGCTAGTTAAAACTTCAGAAAAAAGTATAATGAGTTAAATTTTATGTAATGGCAAAGACAAGGACTGACAGGTTTTTAGCTCCACATGCATCTATTTCAGTAACTAATGTATATTAAATATGTAAAAGTCACATTCAAACAGCTAACATGGAAAATCCTTGAGGGAGGATAAAATAGTTTGTCTTTATACCCACATCCAAGCGTAAGGCCTACTCCGGCACAGGTGTTCAGAGAATGTGTGCCAGGTTTAACAACAGGATGACTACCAACCCCAACAAATCATTTATGTTTCACAGTATGACTTTTCTCCCACTGAAAAACAAACAATGCCTTAAAGAACAACTGGGATATTTTTTTTAAACAGATCTTTCTCAACTCCTTCTCCATGGAGCTTCTGTTAGGCATACTAGATTTATTACCACAATAAAACAATATAAATTTAGGCCAGAAGTTCAATTCTGATACATTTTATGTGTCTCTCATTGATATTTTTTATGTTGCTAGATTATATTTCGCTGAGTGTCAAGGACTACATTTTTATGCACATCTTCTAAAATCTCCCCCATAACACCTAACACAGGTGACTTTAAAAAGGCAAGGAAATGTTGGGCGAAAGAATCTTTAAAAATCAAACAGTCCAGGCCACCCTTTCTTCCCTCCTCACCTGTCCAGCTCATTATTTTATGTATAAGGAAATTGAGGCTTTGAAAAAGTAGCTTAATTGTTCAGGGAAATGTAGCCAATTATTGGCAGGGTTTCCAACCTAGGCTGCTTCCTTGTGCTGCTATTTCTAGAAGAGAAAATGTGAAAGAAGCACTCTAACAGAGAAAAGCTTATTGATACTGAAAGTTGTAAGTAATGTGCTACAAGGGAAGAAGTCAAACCATTACAAATGTAACAACAACAATGTAATTTGGGCAAAGCATAGTAATAAGCAATCTGCTATTGCCCTTAACATCGGTCCCTAGTTTCAATTTCTTACAGAGTGAACATTTACTGCCAGCTTATTACGTGTCAGGCACTGTGATACCAAACAGGTGCTTCACATAGACTGCTTAATCTGCTTTTCAAAGCAAGACTGCAAAACGGACATTGTTACCCACCTTTTTAAGGCTGGAGAAACAAAAGCCCCAAATTGTGGAATGA
The DNA here is from genome assembly GCA_004025085.1 of Thryonomys swinderianus. Classification (NCBI taxonomy): domain Eukaryota; kingdom Metazoa; phylum Chordata; class Mammalia; order Rodentia; family Thryonomyidae; genus Thryonomys; species Thryonomys swinderianus. The sequence continues at coordinate 22,214 of PVIC010022991.1, read as the reverse complement.
TTTATTCAAGATAAGCAGCTAAGATAGTGTAGGACTCAGATTTAAACACAGGTCTGTCAACAGACTATTCTGCTTTCTTGTGCGTGTTCCCTTTGCCAACAAAAATTAATTGAAATATTTTGAAGTATTTCATAATGCCATCTGAGGGTGCTAATAAATGCCACTTTTACCACTAAAAAGGTATAGTACATTTTTCATATTACTGTATCTCCTTCTGTAGCTACCTACATATTGGACAAAGAAAGCCAGCACCAAAGAACCCCTTTGCTCACCTGGTTCAGGCTCACAGCTACCAATGGGGAGCCTTTGGTGTGTGAGTTGGAAGGTCGGGTGTAGGGAGAAGCCATGATGCACTAGACGCAGCGATAAGCAGACACATAAGGTAAGTCTGGGCTGTGGAGGCCCCTGAGTCAGTGGGCAGACGGACCTAAAGACAACCTGCTTCCGTGCTCAGGGCTGGGTGGCAGCAAGAGCTTGCTTGAGTTCTTTGAGATTCCCAGAAGCTTGGAGGCTCACTGGGAGGAGCACCAGCTTTGAAAGAGCATCATCGTTCGTGGCCTCCTGGATCTTTGCCTCTCCAGTCCTTCCAACTTCTTTTCAACCTATAGTTCCCTAAATTAAAGCCTCCGCCCTCTAAATACATGAATGGTTCCCGTTTTCTTGGCTGAACTCTAGCTAATACAACTCCCTAGGTTTAAAAAAAAAACAGTAAAAATAAAAAGAAAGGTAAGAAATTTAGCTGTCAAAACACTAACCTTTTCCCTTGATATCTCAAACAACATCAGAAACTTTGCATGTAATTTTTTTCTCTCTTTGGAAATGGCAATTGCCCTTTGTGGGTCTTAATATGAGTCGATAATGAAGCTGTAGACTCTTCGTCCTTTAGATATTTTTAGATTAAGACAACCATCTGCTTTGATATCTCTGAGTCTTTTATTTCCTTTGATTCAGAGTCTGTACAAGAAGAGTTCGTTAAGATGTCTACTAATACAACCATTTTAAAATTTTCTCGAGCTGGTGACATAAGAACAATGCCACATATACTGAATTAAAAATATATATCTCTACTCTTTATGTATCTATATATTTTAATTGCTAAGAATGTTCCTAGGGGAAGGCATCTGTTATGCCAATATAAAACGTTTTAAATGAACACAATCTGGCTGTTTTAATTCAAATATTAAAACTGCCAAATTTGTAAGTTGATAGTGAACTGTCTCTGAATCCTGAACTATTCCCATTTTCTTCGAAGACCATTAGATGTTGGGTCCACTGTGGAAACCCTTATAGTTGTGGAGATGTTCCCCATCTCTATTATAGCATTACTGGAGCAAACACTGTGAAAGAAGAATCCATTTCTAAAAGAAATAAAGACACAGTAAAAAGAGCCATGAACAGCTAGGGGGACCAAATTATTTGGAAACTTTTACTGCTTTCACTGATGTGTGTCTCCTGGATCCTGTGCTACTTTATGTATCACCTGCCACGTAAACCAAACCCTTAAAGGGATGCAAAACTGAAATCCACACTGGGTGGATTTTTCCAGGAGCAAAAAGCAAGGTCTCTCTCTCACAGGTAGCATTTGAAAAGCTATTATATGCAAAAATTAAGAGACACATTTTGAAAGTCCATAATGACTTACAGGATTCAGAGGAGTGATGATAGCATTAAACAAGATAAGAAACAAAGGGGAAGAAGCTCTGAAGAAGAAAATATTGAGCTTAAAATGTGCTGTGGGTCATCTAGGGGGCTGTAGCACCAGCTCTGGGATCAGCAGGAGAAGATGATGCCAAAGAAAGGAAGTAAAAGCCAACATGAAGGGATTATGCACCAGAGTGAGGCTTTTAAATGTTATTCTATGGATACCAGGGAGCTATTGAAAGTTTTATGGAGAGTAACAAGATCAAACTTGAATTTTAGAAAGTTCATGTTGGTGCCACTAAGGAAAATATAATGAAAAGAAAGAAGAAAAATAAGTTAGTCATTTGTGCCTCTTGAAACCATAATCTTGGTCCTGTTTCTTTTGCCTAGTTCTTTCTTCTTAAACATAGACAGGATCCTCAGCTCAGCAACTTGCCCAGGTACTTAGCTTTCACAGTATCTTGAGTTTTTATACAACAGAGATTTTAAGAATTAGTAAGAAAAATACTTCAGATAGCTGAGGATCATAGGAATGATGCAATGGCTGAGTCTATGAGGCCACAAAAGAATGGTCACCAGGGTCAGATTGCTGCAAAGTAGGGAGAAAGGATGGAGAATAAATGCCCTGATCTCTCTTTTCTCTTATCTTCTGATCGCTCATCAGTGCCTCTGAGTGGTTAAATGCTAAGAGACTTCAAGTGGCACAAACCATAGAAAGGCCTTTTGAATGACAGAGCAAATTAGGGACATGTAGAGACTATATCTACAAAGCACATAGAGATGATAAGCCCAAGTTCATTACTATTGGTAAGTGGAGGAATGGTGTCAAAGTAATACAGAAGCCACACTGGTATATACACAATTGTCCCAACACACATATCTGCTACTATCCAGTTTTAGAAACCAAGCACATATAGGTTACAGAGTGGTCAAGCCCACTTACACAAGAGGATTTAACCAACTGAAGTCAGTACTCTGCATAACAGCAATGCCTAAGGAATAGGGTCTAGGACACATCAGGCACTCAAAACATAACAGTTTTGAAATTAAATTAGTTTTAGCAAAAAAGACTCTAGAATACATGATTTCAGCTTTCTTGGTTTCAGTTATTCTAGTCACTCCAAGTTCCATGACAAGTAATTATTTGAAATCTTAGTGAAGTCGCAGCCTTGAGTCTACACTTACACGGACAGGATATCACTTAGCAGGGAGCGTCCACCTCCTTCACATTCTTTTGCTTTTCATCAAAGATATATGGGCCGGGACTTAGCTCAGTGGTTCCAGCATCTGCTTCACAAGCACAAGGTCCCAGATTTGACCACTGGTACCACTTACAACAATGACGGATGTGGTGGCTCGTGCCTGTCATCCCAGCACTTGGGAGGCAGAGGCAGGAGGATTACTGTGAGTTTGAGGTAGGCCTGGACTACATAGTGAGTTCAGAGCCAGTCTGAATTACAAAGTGAGACCCTGTCTCAGTAGATAGATAGATAGATAGACAGACAGACAGACAGACAGACAGACAGACAGACAGACAGACAGACAGACAGATAGATAGATAGATAAATTTTAAAAGTATATATTTACTCTCACTGAGAATCTGGACCATTAAAATCCTTTAGCTATAATTTATTGCCCCTTAAGATGGCAATGGTAGCCTACAGGGATTCTCAAAAATTCAGGGAGCATAATGTTCCTACCCAAGGCTAAGAGATCTACTATGCTGCAGAGATAGCCAATAAATTGAGCATTGAAACTTTATCCATTATATTTGTCAGTTAGAAATCACTGGAGAATTTGCCATGAAAATGTCTTGAATTGTCAGAGTGATTGATAACGGGAGATGAGTTGGGGAGATGAGGAATATAAACCAGATTGTATAGAATAAATTTGAGGTGAATAATTCAGGCCAAAAACATATTCTTTAAAATATTTTATGAAGAAGAGGAGCCTGATTATCACTTCTGGGTTAAGAAGGCTTCCTCCACGCTTGATTAATAAGAAAACACACAGGCCAGCCTGAGCTAAAAAGCGAGACCCTGTCTCAAAAAAAAAAAAAAGAAAAGAAAAGAAAAGAAAACACACAGTCCAGAAGATCCTCTCTTCTCTATTATGAATCTTGGAGGTCTCTAAAGTTTCAGAATTGGAAATCTAGGACACGGTTTGGAGCAAAAGTATGAGGGGCCAGGAGTACACCCTCAAATGTCCGCCCCATGAGTTAAGACACCTGACTGAATTTATTGAGTTACAAGAGGCTAATCAGCACCTAACAAATAGATCCTCTGCTCTTCTGCTAAAGTAAGGGAGTAAAGTTAGATACTATGAGGTGAAGGTCACCCCCCTTCGTGAAGGGCATCAGACAGGAAGTATATCCGCCCGTGGCAGGAGAGGCGAGGGCCTGGGAGCCCACAGCAGACACGACTAACGAAACTGGTTCGCCTTTATGGTGCCCCGAGACCCAGGCACCTGGGATGAAACGCACCTTCACATGCAAAGATTTCCCCCCTTCCCCTGATATCTGCAGTAGGTCAAGGAGAACCATTAAACTTGGAAATAGGAAGTGAGGTCTCAGTCCTAGTTCAGTCGCTGTTTGTGTGGCCTCAGATGAATCGTTATTTATTACAAGTGAGAGTCTGTAGGAAGCTCTGGGCGTGGGACAGTGAAGAGTCTCCGTGGAACTTATTAGACAAACACGTTTAAAACACAGCAACAGCACAGTATCCTAACAGCTGTGCGGTGAAGGTAGCAGCGCGGAGTAGGCTTTCAAGCACGATGTCCTGATACCTCAGGAAAGACGCCACAGAGCAAACGGTGATGAATACAACAAGTTGAAGACCCGCTGAGTCCCAGAAGTCTCTTCACCTCTCTGAACTAGATTTCTAACAAAAAGTAAAGCAAGGCGTGTGCACCCAGTTAATCTCAGGTGTCACCGCAACAGGAGACAGGACTGGACTGTGATGAGGGTCAGCGTTATGGGTATCAGCAGGTGGGACTTGGGGGAAGGAAGTGGGTCATGGGCTCATGTAACCTCGGGGAGTCTAACTGGTCCTGCTCCTTTCCTTTCTGTTGTTTTCTCCGGCCTCTGCTTCCTGGACGCTGGGAGTGGAACAGCTTTTCTTCACTACAACCTCCCGGCGGGCAGTCTCGGTCTCTCGGAGCAGACTACCACGACTGAAACCGCGCGCAGAAGCGACTTCTCCTGCCTCAAGCTGTGTCGGGTATCTTGCCCCAGAAACCGGAAGCTGACCAACACGGCACAGGAGAAGAGCTTTCCTGAGGACCCTTCCAATCCCTTTTGTTTATTAGAGTGTGTGATTCAATATTTTTCTGTAATAAAACAGAGCTGGGAAATAGGCTAGAGACGCTGTCATGGAGAAGAGAAATGCTGTGCTTAAATTTCAGGAGGAAAATTAGAAAAAGAAATGATAGTCCTCAAAAATAAAACAGAGAGAGAAAACAAGTGAAAACACATTTTCTAGGACATAAAGGATTTTTTTGTTTATTTTGAACGCAATATGCCAAAAAAATGAAAACAATTATTCCGATTTCTGCCTACAGTTTTCAGCATTGTGCAGCCTTTATTTAATGATACATCAAAACACATTCTCTGCCAATCCTTCCGTTGCTTAGGAACAGACAGTCAAGAGCCTGAGCTCTGAGGCTCCAAAGTCGTCATTAAAAGGCTTTGTGCTCTGCTATCAGTGAAATGCTAATTCAGTAAGCCTGATTGATACCGTCCTCTTAGCAAGTTCCAGGACCAGCAGCACCCCATCCCGCTCGTTTGGCGAGCTCCCCTTTACTTGGCTTAGCGTGGCTCACGTAAAAATAAATAAATACAGGGCGTCCAGCCAGTGACTGGGAGCGCTTTATTTCTGAAGAGCTACTGCTCCTTGTTTGACACACTCTGGGCTCTTCACAAGCCAAGACAGGAAAATTATTTACCTGGATTTTCTGCTGTGCAGGCCAGACTCTACCTGCGAAATCGTTTCACGTCCTTCCCGGCCACTTCTTGGTGCAACGCTCAGCTTGCGCTCGTGGCTGTCGGTGTGAGCACGCGGGACAGGCGACCCTCGGTGGCGCTGGGAAAGCCAGCTGCCTCCGCACGCCCGCACCCCGAGGTCCCGGCCTGCCCTGGGCTCCGACTCGCACCCACAGGAGCCAGCCCTGTCCACCCAGCCGGACCCCCTCAGCTCGACCCGGGACACAACTTCTCCTTCTTCTGGGTCACGGCAGAATTGCCACCTCCTGCAGCCACTGATCGCTCTACCGTGGCTGTGATGCCAGGACACCCGACTGGGAAAGAGAGACCTGCCTAACTTCATGGCCCTTCTTAATTTAATTTTAATTTTTATTTTTCTTAGCCTATGTTTGCAATGCATGACGTTCACATCCATCTTGGGGAGAGGTGCGCGTGCATAACACAGCTGGTTTCTGCTTTAGTCCCTTCTCCTTCCCACCCATCCCCCATCTCTAAGCCCCCTTTACTCGTGTTCATTCTTGCTACTATTATTCCCACCTCATGTCCGTGACACGTCACGTTCGTGTTCATCGTGGGTATCGGGTAGCTGCACCCGACATACCTTAATTCCTGCTCCACAGACTTCTCCCCCCCACTCCAGTCCTCCTGGACGCCCTTCCCATGTGTGAGAGATCTGTCCTTCTGTTTCCCTGTGTCCATCCTTTCTTTTGCTCTTTGTGTTCTTTGCCTTGCTCAAATGAGAGGTGCCATATAGTGTCTAAGCTCATGTATCTGAGTTATTTTCCTCAACACTGTATTTTCCAGGTGCAACCATTTTTCTACAAATGTCTCAACTTTATCCTTCTTTATAGCCAAATAGTATTCCACTAGGCATACATTTCCTTCATCAATTTGTCTGTTGGTGGGCATGCAGGCTATGAAATCAGTATGGAGATTTCTCAAAAAGTAAAACTAAAATTAGAAATTCCATACAGCCCAGCTATTCGCCTTCTAAATACCTTCTCCGAAGAGTTGAAGACATATTACTACAACGCACACACGCCGATGTCCATAGCAGCACAATGCTTAATAGCTAAAGCCTGGAAGCAGCCTGTGCACATCCTGGTGCTCGATCCACTGGGACTCGGTCCCACACCGCGGTAAGGAAGCGTCCAGCACACCTCCGTCTGTAGGAAGCCTGATGGCCTCGATCCCCAGGTGCCGCACTCCGCAATACACCACCGTGTCTGCAGCACGGCCGCATTTCCTGAGCTGCTCCCGGTGTGTGACTGAAGCGACGGGGGTCCTGAGGCAGGCTGGCTCCGGCGAGGCGTGGCCACTTCGGTTCCAGCATCTCCCAAAGGCCCTGGTGCACAGGCCTCCGCCGTGTCTCCCCTTTACTCCCCATATCCGTCGCGGTCTGCAGCACCCTCTCCTCCCTGCTCTCTCACGGCTTCTCTCGTGACTGCGCACTCCAGCCTGGCCCACGATTCTTGTCTCGGAGCCGGTCTCGCAGCCTGATTCTCCAGCACCCGGACTAGCACGCTCTCTCGTCCGGTTCCCTCCACTGGGTCTGCACACGTGTAACATCCTGTACAAGGCCCCCGTCATTGCTGACGCTCACTGGCACTTTCATCTGTGAGTCCTTTAAGCTTTGCCTCACGCTATGCAAGTGCTTTCTCTAGGCCACACTGTGAAATGCTTGGCTCCTGGATTGCCACCCTTAAACCCACACGAATACTCAATAGGACATATCCAGAGGTGCCACGTCTTCCGTCCAAATACACAGAAGTTGCCCCATGAAGCACTTGCTTATCCAAAGGTGTACCCCAGACAGTGCAGGGCCAAGACCCCTGCAAATAAGACCAGTGACAGCCCAGACAGCTTCAGGAGTCCTCGACTAGTCTCTTTTCTGCTGCTAATAACACAGAGTCGCACACTGGGTAAGTTATAGAGAGGCTCACTCTGACTCCAAGTCCTAGTCCAGGATCAAGGAGACAAATCTGGTGATGATCTCGCTGTCAGGGTTTCCATGAAGTGTGCTGGACATGGCATGGCATGATGATGCATGTTTGTGCATGCATCTGTACGTGTGTGTGTGTGTGTGTGAGATAGAGAGAGAGAGAGTGTGTGCGTGTGCACTGCCTCTCCCTCCTCCCACTCAGTCATGGGCACCCCATATCAATGATCACATCTGATTCTATTTATCTCCCAAATACCCTACCTCGAAACACCGTAGTTAGATTGAATTCTACCATCTTAATACCTTACTGTGGGGACTTAGCCCCAACATGTGTTCTGGAGACAATAAACCACATTCAAACCATGATTTTGAGAGGTATAGATCTGAGGAGACTGTTTCAGTCCTAAGAAGTTCCACGAGGATTTTCCATGATCCTTTTAGCCCTCCTGTGCTGAAAAATGACAGGTCTTCTCTCAGCCTCATCTGTGCCAAAGAGCTGCTGAAGTAGACTGGGGAGTGCTCAGAGAGTTCACAGACCAAACGTGCTCTCTGAGCTTCACCCCGGAAGGTGCCACAGTGCTGAGTGGGCTGATACCGATCCCACTGCGAATGATAGGCTGCACCCAACATGCCCCAGAAGATAAAAAGATCTCAAATGTACATCCCTGACCAGCCATAAATCATGCTTTCCTGAATAGTTAAAAACAGTGAAGATGAAACTATAAGACACACAAAAGGATCTCTAGCTATTCTATCGTTCTCAGAGTCCCAAATAGTTTGGGGTTTCTGTTATGTGTCTGTTTGTGTGTGTTTCCACATGTGTGCTCACCCATGTAAGCTTTGGGAAGAAACCTCAGATAAAAGAAGGATCTTGTAATACAGAGGTATTTGCTTCTGAGTTGAAAACTATTTCAACAGGAGCAGAGAAAAGATACACAGTTACTAAATTTCTTCTTAAGGTTTCAGACATAGGGATTCTCTGCCCTGAGACAGCTTATTATTGTATTACCAAATTCACATACAAGGGCCCAAAGACAGTGAAAAATCTGGATGAGCAAAGTTTATTTCCCCTACTGTTATGAATGAGGACAGCAAGTGACAGCAATAATCTTTATGCAACACAAACTGTGATAGCCAAAGACAAGGGGATCAGAGATAAACTAGGAGAGAACGCACAATCCTCCAAGTTGGGAACACAGCACCTTTGGGTGGGTATCACTCATGGTAAGAACACATTCCTTTTCCTCCAACAGTCGCTTCCACATGAACACACCCAGCAGTAGGCTGGCCTCATTTAGAAAAGAGACTGCATGTGAGGAGACAAGGCCAAACCCCTTCATGGAAGGGAGAAGGTTCGCCCTTGGAGCTGAGCAGATATGACTGCAGCGTCTTCGCTGCATTAAAGCTCGCGGCGTAAAGCTGATGACCTCATCTCCCTGCAGCCCGTGATTAATTCTATTTATAAAATACAGCTCATCAGATCAAAGTTAATCCTTTTCCTGCCAAGCGGGTGGGACACACCATCCTGTCAAAGGATAGGAAACTAAATCAGGCTGCTCTTCTTCATAAGGGATTATACACTGAGCTTTTACCTTTAAAAAGAGAGATTAAAGGACTCTGAGGTTGAAGGATTAGTCGTGCCCATTGGTTGATGCTATAAAATCCTATTGTAATTTCTAAATTTTCTTCAGAAAAGAAACAAAATTCCTCAAAAGTCATTGACTTGTATTTTTACTAGCTGTCACCAAACACTTCGCAACACTTCACGGACACACAAACACGTGCTTTTAGGTTCTATATCTTTCAAAGAACTCTACCAAAGAATGAGTGTAAGCAACAGAGTCTATACAGCATCGCAAGAGTACTGAAGCTTCCGAAGTGGGAAGGCCTGGGTCTGAATTTCAGCTTTATACCTCATCGGCCATGTGATCTTGCATACGTTATTTAAGCACCTCTCCTTTTCTTTATCTTTAAAATGTTAAAGTAATAAATAGGTCACAGATGTGTCAATATTGTATCTTTTCTCCGGTATGCGAAACTAAAGTTGTAAATGTGTTGTAGAATGCATGATCGATGGTGTGAAATAGTGAATATTCAAAGGGAAATGGGGTTTAGGGGTAAATCACGAGAGAAAAGAAAAAACTGACGGTTAAAAAAAGGAAACAAAGCTTGTGTATATAGGGGTAGGGAGTTGTAGGATGGGTCAGGGAAGGGGGAAAATAAAAATTAAATTATGTCATATACTGATACAAATTCTCCATGTGAAGTGTGATTGTGATGTGTATATATAATGTACCAATAAATTAAATTTTTAAAAACTGTTGAAGTAGCTCCTGACTCACAGGGTTACTGTGAAGATTGAACATATTGATATATAGGTATGAAGAACTCCTAAGAATCACACACGCCCTGCCAACAACACCAATAAAATCCAAACTGCCACTTAGCTTGAGGTGAAAATGTCATAGTCCCAAAGTGTACACATTATAAGAGAAAGAAGTAAGTTCAAATATTTTCTGCCCTTCAGCACAGTTCTGTCTGACTACTTCCCCTGATTTTCTTTCACAGTTAGAGCTCAGTGTGGTTAATATCAAGCCTCTGTAGCATTAGCCCTCTGCAATATTAATATCCTTTAACTTAATGATTCTCATGAGTATCTTGTGAACTGAATGCTGATTTGAAGATCCTAATTTCCTAGCGTGTAAATGAGTCCATATGAACAGAAATAGCTCAAATTTCGACTTGTCCTCAACATCCCAGTTCCTCATGGCACCTCCTCCCTCACCAGGACTGCAGGAGCCCACAGGGAGTGGGTCATAAGTGCTCCTAATAAATCTGCCCCCTTGAGCAACGAACCTCCTGCAGGATTCCTCTAGATGCCACTACAACCTCCCATAGTGCTTTGCCTGTGCCATGAGCTTATAGGTCAACAGGGACTTCCCAGCTGGGTTTTCATTATGGCCCAGGTGATTTTTAAGTCTTTGATTAATTTCACTCACGATGCTCATGCTCCAACCAGATTCAGACATAATAGGTAGGCTGAGGGGGTCAAGCCAGAGCATCAGTACAAAGATAAAAAACATTACATATAAATAACTGTCTCTTCTGCAATGACAACTGTTCTGGCATTGAGTCCCCAAGCTGGTATTCTGGCGAGCGCCTCAGCTGAGTAGTGTTGAGTCCAGCTTCTGCCTATGAACTAAATCTAAGCCGGAATCTTGAGCTTCTAAGAGTAAGAACCACACTCTGGACCATAGCTTGATTTTCTTTTTTTCTTAATGAAAATTGTAGTGAAATATTAAATGTCTAGAAGTTAACCAAAGTATACAGCAATTTATAGAAATCTTAATCAAAGCTTTTGGAACCACAAAGCCCTTATTGATGCTTATTATGAAACAATCCCATCCCCTCTGTAGGAGGACCCAAGCCATGTTTGAAACTTACAAATGCATGACAACATTCAATCACTTCCTTATTTTTCTTTCCTAATAAATGAGATGCAAAATGAGTTCAGAAGCAGAAAAATGCCACGAGGAGATTTTGGATCGTTACCAGCAAGCTTTTTGGATGCAACACCCTGGCGTCTTTCTTAGTACCACCAACAGATGGGACACAGTCTCCATTGATGAGCCACTATAGTCTCTGGTTGTTATTTTTCCTATGGTTCAGCTGGATCACATTCAGAAAGATAATACGCATTTCTGCAGCAGGTTTGCATTATAATTTGGAAGAGTGATCCAGATTTTGTTTTCCCTCGTCTGTTTTCCACTATCCGGAAAACTGAGCTTCTCTTTAGTTTTATTTGGATTTCACTGGAAGGATGCAACTTGGCAAAACGCAATGACACTGAGGTACAATGGTTTGTAAAAATGTCAATGGTCCCACTTGGGAGTCGGTACATCTACCATTCAGACTAGATTGTTTTGGCGGTGTTGGCAGTGATACGGGTCCGTGCGTGCAGTTATCACTAAAAGGCTTTTCATACTGTGACAATCAGCTCCCCTGGTCCCAGACACTGCATTCATTTTCTAACTCATTCATCATGTGAATGAAATGAGGGAATAATGGGATCTGTCCCTCACAGTTATCCGTCTTTCGGTGAGGACACTACGACCAAATTTTTTGAGTGGAAAATGAAAGATAAATAAGAGGCTTATCAGTCCCAACATCTGGCAGTCCTGGCAAATCAGGAGCCCTGACATCACTGAGGGACCAACCCTTGAGCACGGGGGTGAGTCGAGCGGAGCCTGTCCAGGCAGACGCGTCTCCAAAGCAGGTTCATTCTAACCTCTTTCTAGGGAAACTTTTCAAATGTTTCCCAACATTTTCAACAGTTTCAAGTATTCCCAACAAAATCAGATGAAAATTTGTACATCTTTTGTCTCTATAAATCCTAAATTTTCAGAAATTTAACCTGAAACAATCAGAAATGTGCATAAATAGAAATATTTAAGCACGTTCGTTGTTATGATATCTATAGAAATGAAAAAATAGAAACAGCCTAAAATTCCAGGAAATGTGGGTTATTTACATGCTTTATACTAACCCATATATCATCAATAATACTTGTGAAGATGACGTAAGGGTATGGAAAAATAATTATATCAATTGAAAACTTAGGTTTAAATAACAGTTGTCCTCTATTACCAATAATATAACAAAAGTGTTAGCAATTATTTTCTCTAGACAGAATTTTAAATTATTTTTCATTTCCATATTTTTGGGTAGGTTAATATTTCAACAAAAATGCAAACCAAAAATCATTAATAAATGATGTTTTAATCATTCAAGAGTGATAGAATAGCTTTCCTGGTTTATTATTATGTTGATTTTGTGGTTTTTAATGTATAAGAAAATAACTGGGCTAGGGATTTAGTTCAAGCGGTATCACACCTACCCTGGAAACACAAAGGTCTGAGTTCAATCCTAGGTACCACACACACAAAAAAAAGAAGAAAGAAGAAGAAGAAGGAGAAAGAGAAGAAAATAACCAAGCAAATATAGAATATTTATATTCTATATTTATTTATATATTTATATATAGAATATATTTATATATAGAATATTTATAGAATATAGAATAGAGCTATGAAATATGCTCCTGGGATTGCAATCAGGACTACATTAAATCTATAAAGCAATTTCAGGAGTATAGCCATTTTGAAAATATTGGTTCTTCCTATCCAGGAACAAGGGATGTTGTTGCATTTTCTGATATCCTGTTTGACCTCCTTTTTCAGAGTGTAATAGTTTTCAGAGAAGAACTCTTTCACTTCCTTTGTTAGATTAATTCCTAGATATTTCATTTTTGTGTGCTATTGTGAAAGGAACTGATTCTCCTATTTGTCTTTCAGTGAGTCTATTTGTATAGAAAGGCTATCGATTTGGGGGTGTAGAACTTGTATCCAGCTACTATACTGAATCTGGTGATTAAATCCAGCAGTATTTTGGATTTTTGTAATCTTCTATGTAAAGTATCATGTCATCAGCAAATAGTGACATTTTAGCATCTTCCTTTACTATCTTTATTTCTTTTCTATTTTTTGTCTAATTTTAGTAGCTAATGTTTCCAGAAATATATTGAGCAGGAGTAATGATATTGTCTTGTTCCTGATTTTAGCATGAAAGCTTTTCGTTTTTGACCACTTAAAATAGCTTTTATCAGGTTGATATAAAGACCTTCTATTCCAATTTTCCATAGGGTTTTAACCATGAATCGTTGCTGGATTTTGTCAAACACTTTCTCTGCCTCTATTGAGATGATCAGATGGCTTTTGTCCTTTACTCTGTTAATACAGTGTATCACATTTATTGGTATATGTATGTTGAACCATCTTTGCATCCTTGGGATGAATCCAACTTGGTCAGGGTGTATGATCTTCTTGATGTTACTCTGTATTCTGTCTGACAATATCTTACTGAGGAGTTTTGCATCTATATTCATTAAGGAGATTGACCTGTAGATCTCTTTCTTGGTTGGGTCTTTCTCTTTTTTTGAAATCAAGATAATAGTTGCTTTGAGGATTGAATTTGGGAGTCTTGCATCCCTTTCAATTTCATTAAAGAATTTGAGAAGTAGTGGCATTAGCTGGTCCCTAAATTTCATGTAGAATTCAGCAGTGAAGCCATCAAGACCAGGACTTTTCTTTGTTAGTAGTTTTTTTTTTATATTCACTCCTTTATTGGTACATTTTATATACAGCTCACAATCACATTCAACAATGGGGAATTTGTACCAATATATGATACTAGTTAATTCTCATTTTTACCCATATCCCTACCTACCCCACAGTCTCCCACTCCCTATGTACATGTTCTTTCTTTTTCTTTTCAAATCATATTTATTCTTTCCCCTCGATTACATTTTCAATTTCACTGATTGATTTGGAGTGTTTACATTTTTATGTTCTTCATTTAGCTTTAGAAGTTCATATGTGTCAAAGGATCTATTCATTTCTTCTGTGTTCTCCACCTCATTGGAGTATAGGTTTTTCAAGGTAGGTATGGACTATTCTCTGGATTTCCTCTGGATTTGTTGTAGTTTCATTATTTTCATCCCTAAATGCATGGACTTGGGCCTTTTCTTTCTTTTTTCTTTGATAAGGTTGGCTGAGGTTTCATCAATTTTTTTATTCTTTTAAAGAACCAACTCTTTCATTTGTTGGTTTTTTGGATCATAGTATTAGTCTGCATTGCATTAATTTCTGCTCTACTCCTTATAATTTCTTCCCTTGCATGAGCTTTGGGGTTGTCCAAAATTTAAAGACCCAGTTCAAAAGTGGGCATCTGATATGAACAGGGACTTTCAGATGAAGAAGTAAAGGCAGCAAAGCAATGTATGAAGAAATGTTCAACATCACTGGTCATTCCAGAGATACAGATGAAAACAACACTGAGATTCCATCTTACTCCAGAAAGAATGGCTGCTTTCAAGAAATCAACCAATAACAAATGCTGGCGGGCTGTGGGGAAAGGAAACCCTCCTCCACTGTTGGTGGGAATGTAGACTGGTGCACTAGTGGGGAGATCAGCGTGGAGATTCCTCAGAGAACTAGGATTAGAGGTCCCATTTGACCCTGCTACATCCATGCTGGGTACATTCATGAAAGAATGCACAGCATCACAACACAGTGACACATGTGCACCCATATTTATAGCAGCTCACTTTGTAACAGCTAAATCTTGGAAACAGCCCGAATGCTCATCAATCAGAGATTGGATAAAGAATATACTTTTTTAATAAAATTGGAGTTTACTCAGCCATAAAGAACGATAAATTAGAGACATTTATAGTTGAATGGATGCACATTGAGGCCATACTCATAAGTGAAATAGATAAGATATAGATGTGTAAATGCCATATTATTTATCTAGTATGAGAAACAAAGTATAAATGTGGTCCAAATGTATGATAAGTTTTATGAAATAGGAAGAAAATTATCAAAGGGAAACAGTAGCTGGTTGGGGGTAGGGGAAAGAACAAAGGGAAGGAAAAACTATAATGGTAAAAAAGAAAAAATGGAAACAAAGCTTACATATATGGGACATTTGGGGTTGAAGGGAGGGCAGGGGAATGGGAAAAAGTAAGAAGACATACTATGTACAGGTACAAATAGCCAATGAGGAATGTATTCATAATACATCCCTAAAATGCACCCATAGACTCAATTTATTATTAAATAATAAAATAAAATCTGAATGCCATTCCTACAAACAGTATCAGTGGCTTGAAGGTTTTTAAGTAAAACATTTTATATCCCCCTTCTTTAAAAATGCAATCAATGAGGCCCTTCCTTTGCTCTATAAAGGGCTTTTCACCTGTAAGTGGAGCCCATGCTATTTGTAGATTCACAAGTTCCTAAGATTTCTGCTCCCCAAACACAGAAACAGTCCCAGCTCCACACCACGATGGACCTCTTTTGAGGACTCTGAATTCTATTCTCTCTGAGCACATTATTCAAAATTCTGTCTAACACACCCTATCATGCCTCTCAAAAAAAAAAGAAAAAGAAAAAATTCCAGAGGTAGTAGCTGAAGTGTTCTTTCAGAAATCCTGTCTTACCAATTCTCTTGATGGCACAGAGGAGAGTGCCATCTGGGAAACGCACAGAGTGGAGATTCTGAATCCAAGTGTAAAGCAGTTTAAGGAATATCTTAACCAATTCACCTCATTTACATGTCTCAGTAAGCCTAAGAGAATATTTGATTAAGTATAAAACTTTTTTTAAAAAAACAAGCGATAATGACACACTATATTATAGCTCTTTCCCAGTCATTCTTCTGTTTCGTTTAATGACATAGCAAGGGGCTGCCCATAGCAATCCGTGGACTCCTAGATTCGGTGCAATGCTGCATGGCCCTGACACTTTGGGGTATTAATGAGGTGGAATTCTAAGCACCAAGTCAAATTCTCAGGTTTCAACCCAAAGAGCTCTGCAAAGTGCTGGCCGCTCTTCTCCTCCAAGTGCCATATTCCGTATTATCAGGGCCACTTGCAAATTTGGCCACTGGAATCACATTTTGCAAATCCTTGAAAGTCATGTAAAGGTATTGGTATTTCCCGGACCACAGATTCTTGATACACAAACCTCCTAAGATCATTGCAAACAATATCCAAATAAAATAGAGGTGGAAACATTAAAGACATGAGTTTTAGAATCAAATTCCTGTTTTCAAAATCACATGTTTATTGCCAATGAGAATTTTGATTAACTACTTAAGCTTTCTGTACCCCTGTTTCCCCATCCACAAATAATAATAGCAATAAGCTCCCAGGATTAGAATTAAAGAAAATCTATGTCAAATGCCAAGTGTATATTAGGCCTTCAACAAAATACTCCCTAGTTTGGGTAGGGGGCTAAGGCTAAAACTACAGATTTAGGGGCCAGAGATTTAGCTCAGTGGTTCTGGCACCTGCCTCACAAGCGCAAGGTCCTCAGTTCGATCCTGGTAACCACATAGAATGCTGGGCATGGTGACTCACTCCTGCCAGCAATCAGTACCACATACCACAGTGCCAGGCGTAGTGGCTCACGCCTGTCATCCCAGCACTTGGGAGGCAGAGACAGGAGGATTGCTGAGTTCACAGCGGCTTGCCTGGGCTACATAGTGAGTGCAGGGCCAGCCTGAACTACAAAGTGAGATCCTGTCTCAAAACAAAAACAAAAAACTACAGATTTATTTTTGAGGCTTTGCTTCCAATCCTCCAACAAAATACAATCTACCATTTGCTATCATCAATGACAGGTATTTATTGGCATTTTTTTTTTTTTGGTGAAAGACGCCCTGTAGGAATTTATCATCTACTGGAGGGATGAAATACAGACAGCAGGAAAATAACTACAATACAAGACAGTAAATTAAGTGCTGTGGAAAACAATATATTTGTAGAAAAGAGGGGATTGTTTTTATCAAGAATGAACAAGAAAGCATCCCAGAGGTAACAAGCTTTGGAACTTCAGAACAGCCCTACTCTGAAAAGCAAATAAGGAGTCATTGGAGTTTTGTGAACACAAGTGACCTACTCGAGGTCATGTTTTAGTGAACATTCTTTGTAGGTCAACAGGAATATAGATCAGCTCCTCTTTTGAGGAGAGCGATGGAGAGAAGTGACATTTTCCTGAGGACTTGTCAGGTGTATTTAGCAATAGGTCAGCTCAGAAGGGAAGCAAGATTTTCGACAAAGAAGATTAAAAAGCTGTTAAAGGAGTAGGGGAGGTGACAGGAAGAAGCTGTCTAGAATAAGGCTACTGAACTCAGATTGCAACAAAAACAACAACAAAAGAGATGTAGGTTAGAGTTACAGGGAGAGAGTTAAAGGTTGAAAAGATTAGATTAGTCCAGGCTGGGGAAGAATCGGCTACATAGGAAATACTCTCCGTTAAGTAAATGACTGTGACAATCACTGAAGTAATTAATTTGTGGCTTCATTCAGCCCTAAGGAGGGAATTGAGAAGCTGAATTAAATAAAGTGCCTCAATAATAGAGTCAAAAGATCACAATAGCCATGTGCTTTGTGGCTACCAAAAGATGCTGCTGGACAATGAAATCCCCCGATGAAGGATGTATTTGTCACGGAGTGGTAGAGAAAGGATTCCAGGAAGCTGCCTTCATTTTTATTATCGCTCTCATAAAACCATTATGGGATTATTAATATTGATGTTTGCTCGGGGATTTATATATCACCATTTCATGCAAGTGACTTAAAATCTGCCTTCTGCGGAGCCCACAAAGCTGCTTGCGTAACCCCAAATCCATGGCAAGAGTTCAGCTGGTTATTGTGACCTCAGATACGGTTTCTCTTAGTGGCTCTCCTAGTTCTAATCACAAAGTTCATGGGAAACAATAAAAGACAGGAGAGGGTGTCAGCCAGCAGCTCCCTGAGATCATCTACTTGGGCTTTCAGTTTCACAAGACAAAGGGTTCATTACAAGCATGCGTACAAGGGTTTTATGGAGCCCATTAAACAACTAAAATTATAGAGCTAAGGGACCCAAAGTACGTTTGTTTAAACACTTTTTTAGAGATAGAAAAATTAGGACAGACACAGACAGGAATTTAGGTTTGCTCTTAAACTTTCTGAGTCGACGTTGACCCTCCTGGCTTCTTTTCTCTCCTTCTTCACTGTCCTAGCCCAGGACATACCTTTTGTTATTTCCCTCATACTCCTGCTTTTATGTTTAGGATCAAAACTTTTCTCAATAGAAGAACAAGAGAAATTATTTTTCAAGAGAAAATGGTTAGATATGTAACTAGAATCTCTGACCGTGGGCAAATCCTTCCTGAGCCTGAAAGCGGCTTCCTGAACAGAGGAAGAACAATGTCAGTGGCCACAGGAATGTATACCCAACTTCCAGAGAACAAAACGAAGGAGAGATGGCTTCACAGTTGGCAGAGAATGTTTAGCACCCAGAAAAAGGATGTCAGGAATCACCCTGCACATTTACTTACCAATGAGAGAGGCAGGTAGAGACCAGAGGGCGAAGGCCACCATCAGAAAGGAGAGCTCAGCAACTGCAAAATGATAGAGTCAGGGCAAGAACCTGAAGCTTACATGAAACGAACAGGCCTTCCTAGGAGTCAGAGCGCAGGACCACCTTCCAGCGCTGACATCTTTGCCTCTGGGAGCTGCATCTGTTCTGGGCACTGAATAGATGAAGTGCCCACCAACATTGTTCTCTGCCTTTGCTGCACACTAGAATAACTGGAAGAGCTTCCGGGTGTGGGTTTCACCCCACAGATTCTTAAGCTTTGTCCGAGGTGAAGTCTGGGAGTCCAGATAGCTCAGTGGCCCTGTGTGATTCTGACGTAGACCCAAGGCCGACAGCCACAAGCCTGGCGTGATACGAGGGGGAACAGTGAGCACACAGTGAAGGAAGGAATATGAGTCATGTCTAAAATATCAGATTTGGGGCCTTTAAAAATACTGTGCTAGCCAAAGAGAATTAACTAACTCAAAATGAGTACCATAAGTAGGATATCTGCTATAGAAGATAAAATAGAATAACAGATCTGATATACCAACCAAGCCGCAGACACTTAAGGCAGTCAATGGAAGAGATGTACAAATCCACAGAAGACTAGCAGTAATAAGGAAGGAGAAAAAAATAATAGCCATAAACACATAGTGCCAACCAGAAGTCATATACAAAAAAGAAAGGCGAGGGTAGAAGTAGCCTTGAGTGACACACCTTGGAGGCGCCTAAACTTGGCTCCACACAGGCTCTCGTCACTGTCCGCATGCTTCTCTTCTCCCTGTAAAGGCGGAATTCATCTTTCAGGCCTG
Source organism: Thryonomys swinderianus (assembly GCA_004025085.1). Classification (NCBI taxonomy): domain Eukaryota; kingdom Metazoa; phylum Chordata; class Mammalia; order Rodentia; family Thryonomyidae; genus Thryonomys; species Thryonomys swinderianus. The sequence continues at coordinate 2,867 of PVIC010022991.1, read as the reverse complement.
AGCTCTGCCCTGGACACATCTCCAACTCTCCTCCGACAAGACGGATAATTTTCTCAGGTCCAATCACATGTTACCTTTTTTTTTTTTTTTTTTTTGAGACAGGGTCTTGCTTTGTAGTTCAGGCTGGCTCTGAGGTCACTATGTAGCCCAGGCAAGCCTAGAACTCAGCAATCCTCCTGCCTCTGCCTCCCGAGTGCTGGGATGACAGGCGTGAGCCACCACGCCCGGCACTGTGCTATGTGGTATTGATGGCTGGTGGGCGTGAGTCTCCACATCCAGCATTGTATGTGGTCACCAGGGATCGAGCTCAGGACCTTGCACTTGCGAGGCAGGCGCCGGAACCACTGAGCTAACCCTCTGGCCCCACATGTTACTTTTTTACATATCTCTAAAGGATGTTTGCAACTTATGTGATGATTTTATACATAGGTACATAAAAATTGTATGTAATGTGTCCCCATTTGGAATAAGCTCTTTCAAGGCATGATGGAATCCATGATTTTCTTTGTCTCCCTGAACCATGACACAGTGCTTGGTCCAAGCCATGTGTTAAATATGTAAAGAAGCATTTTTGGAAAAGGAGGCCTTCAGATGCCTCCCACTGTAGTCATATGGGGCACTGCGTTAACCTGCAAGCAACAGTAGACCCGAGCCCCGAACCAGCTACACAGTTGACCACAGAGCAGTCTGGGAAAGTTTCATTCCAGTGTCACTTCTAAGAGGGTCCTAACATTGCATTCAAGAATTCTAGCCATTCAAAATTATTTAATATTTTCAGGACCATAATACTATAGGTTTTCTGTAACCAAGAGTAGCCATTGATTGTTCTACAGAAAATATTGCTATTTAAAAAATAATCACTTACAGAATATCATTTCTAATGTTTTAGACCAGTTAGCACTATCCAAAAAAGGTATAATTATGGTCCCCAAAAGTCTGAAAAAGGAGGGTACACTATTCTTTAGGCCTGAAGATCATAAATTTAGATCTTATCCTCCTGAAAAGAGTTAGTGCCAATCACTCCTCCTTACTCGGTCTTTAAAAAAAAAAAAATCTTATAAAAGAGGAGATCTGTCTTTGAGAATTAAATTGCCTTCAAGAGCAGCATTTTTAAACTAATAGCCAGGGTAAGGCTCACAGACAAAACACTTGACCTGTGAAATATCTCTTGCTTACTTTTAATGACTCTCCTCTACTCAGGAGTTTGTCATAATCACTCCTTCTTATTGATGTGATGGTAAATTAATCTCTGCACTCCGTGGGGGGAAAAATGAATGCACCTGAATACACCCTTAAACTTATGTCCTGAAAATCAATTTTTCTTGATGAAAGATGGTAAATCAGTCTTTAATAATTGAGATTCCCCAGTGTGAAACTTAAAATAGAAGGTGCTTTTAAAAGCTATCTTGATAGAATTAAATTAAACAATGTAAAACAAAGCTTGCCCCATGTCTCATTCTAGCCAACTTCCCTTTGTACAGAGATCATCTAGCGTCTCTGCCAGGGATGAGGAGATGGGCGGGGTGAGGGCCAAAGTGGAGGAAAAGTAGTGGCACCAAGAGAGAAAACAGAAGGACACAGATATTATTAAGAGAACGAGTGGGCCGGAGATGTAGCTCAGTGGTTCCGGTGCCTGCCTCGCAAGCGCAAGGTACTCAGTTCGATCCCAGTAACCACATACAATGCTGGGCGTGGAGACTCACGCCCACCAGTAATCAATACCACAAACCACAGTGCCAGGCATGGTGGCTCACGCCTGTCATCCCAGCACTCGGGAGGCAGAGAGAGGAGGATTGCTGAGTTTGAGGCTTGCCTGGGCTCCATAGTGAGCTCAGGGCCAGCCTGAACTACAAAGCGAGACCCTGTCTCAAAAAAAAGAGAACGAGTGATACTGTTTTCGACACCGGGAATAATCTGATAAAAGCTTCCTCCAATAACCAAGCTCCAAAATGAATGTTTAAAATATTTATAATCACTGTGCTGATCAATCTTGGTAAATGGTAAATGCTTCTCTCAGCAGTTCCCAAGAACTGTGGTAAGAAACAGGAGCTCAACATACAATACCCATGTTCAACTAGGGGCTACTGCGAACACCCGTTCACTTTCTTACTCTCATATTCTTCAGCCTCCTGACCTGTAAAACGATGAAAATAGTGTCTTCTCATAGAGCCACAAAGGCCTTAATTCGGTTAAGTACCAAACCAATGTCAGTTACATCTGTTTATAGACCAAGGAATACACTGGAAAATAAGGCTGACTCCTAGTGTATGTTAAGTATTGAACTCATGAAAATAATAGGTAATAGCTGCCAGTTATTAAGTCTTACTGAGCCTAGGACTCTGCCCTAAAAGTCTTAAATGTGTTCGTTCGTTTGCTCTTTGCATGAGTCCTGTGATGTCGCCGTTGTCATTCTCCCAAATGTCACATAGAAGGAACTGACACTCAGAACCTCTGTGAGACCCGCTTGTAGTCGCTGGATTAGAAGCAGCATCAGTGCGAGGCAAGGCCTCACTACTATTTCTAGAAATAGAGATTTAAACACTCTGAATGTATGTGAACTTTTTCCCAATGAGATATAAACGAGAAATTTTCTGAAATATTTTTTGTACATTTGTCTTCTCACTTATCCTAATCTTTTCTTTGAAGTAAGCTTGTCTACAACTGTATATCAAATATTCACCATTTTATACACTTAAAGTAGTCCTTCCAAATGTATGAATTAATAAGAGGTGGTAAACCAGTTATCAATCATAATCATGCATTTTTAATGCTAAAAATATTTAATATCTGAGATTAATGGAATGTCAGTTCACTTCTTATTGAAAATGTCAACTCATTCAGCTACACCCATTGATTTTAAAGAAACA
>PVIC010022990.1:0-27144 GCA_004025085.1 Thryonomys swinderianus | reverse complement strand
TTCATTTATTTTTGTCTGTGTGTACTTCTGCCGGTGTAAGGAACGGCCATGTCCTTGCAGGCAAGACAAGCCGGCCTGGGCGTGGTTTTCCTTCTGCGGAAAGCCCGCAGGTGGCTCCCACCGCAGTGAGTACGTGCGGCCGGGGTACCTCTCCCGCCCTTCTGCGGAGCTGCAGTTTGCTTGTGATAAACAGTGACCTCTAGCGTGTAGCTCAGGAATTGCATTTGAAAATAGAGGCGACTGGTCAAAATCCGCGAACAAAGGCGAGGCACGTTTCTCATTGTTTTCTCTGGCGGAGAAGCTCAAGAGCGAGGATTTCCTTTGAATTCCCTTCTCAGGCCCATCAATGCTGAAGATACAATTCAAAACCTTTCCTTCTTTCTTTTTCCTCCCTCAAATCCCCGCAATCGATTCTTGGGACTGGGTCTCTTTAGATCGCCTAGGTAGCCTCAGGTTTTCTTCTTGCAAGTCGTTGAGGTCACGGGGTGGAGGAAGGGCCTTAGCCACAGGAGCGTGTCCCGGGGAGCTGAGGAGCGGGCCCGGCGCTCCTGCCCGCCCTTCTTCGTGGTCAGCCCCTGCAGGAGGGTGGCCGCCTCTCCACCTGGGCGAGGGCGCAGCCTCCCCCACCCCCTTGGGTCGGTTCTGCACAGCGCGGCTGGCGGCTCCGAAGGGCTCTCACTTCCTCTCTGTCCTCTGCTTCTGTCCTGGGCCTCTTCTCCGCCCTCCGCAGCGAGGATCCGAGTCTCCAGGGTGGTGCGGGCAGAGTTACCGCCGGCTGATGGCGTTCATTCCCGGCAAAGACTGCGGCAAGAGGTAACCTCTCTCCCGGTCAGAAGCCAGTGAAGATTCTTCAGGAAAAGGCCAAAATTGCCAATCTGGCTGAAAACTTGTTCTCGGTGGCAGGAATAGCAGTTTCAAAATAAGGAGACCACAGTTTTACTCCATATTTGGTGTAAGATTGGGGTCTTGCCTGCTTTTGTCTTTTAACCAAGCTTCAAAGTGAAATTGCTGCATATTTTGCTGCTGTTTTACAACCGACGAGTTCATAATTGTGCTGGGTTTCCTCTTTCCTACGTGTTTGTATCAAGGTCTAAGCATTTACATAAAGCCTTAATTCTCTCGGGCCCAATTTACCTGCCCACCAATACAGAAACTTATGAACACTGTATCAAGCAATTATGAAAAATTTCAAGTCAGAAACAGGAAATACATTCCATAGAATGCCCTTTGTCCAAATTCTTAGACTTGTTCTAGTTTCCTGTAGCAAAAACTATTCTCCTGACAAAGATTCTCCCATTGACTAAAATAGCCAGACTCTGTCCAGCCCCCACTTTATTGCATCGCAACCTTGACTTGTGAATGAATAGTTGAACAACATAGTCTTTAAGAGCTTCAAGCCAAATTGCATGAAAATTCAAAGCTACCAAAGGAATTTACTCTTTATTCCACCCAACACCTGTAGATAGGGTCCCTGTCTCTCAGACTCTCAGAGGCAGAAGCCTGATTTTTTTTTTTTTTTGCTTTTTGAGACAGGGTCTCACTTTGTAGTTCAGGCTGGCCCTGAGCCACTATGGTGCCCAGGCAAGCCTGGAACTCAGCAATCCTCCTACCTCTGCCTCCCGAGTGCTGGGATTACAGGCGTGAGCCACCACGCCCAGCATTATATGTGGTTACCGGGGATCGAACACAGGACCTTGAGCTTGCAAGGCAGGCGCCGGAACCACTGAGCTAACCCTCCGGCCCCCAGAAGCCTGATTTTGAAAAATGCTGGCAAACCCAGTTGAATTTCATGGGGATCAACAACCTTTCCTGTTTTTTTATTTTTTATTTTTTTTGAGACAGGGTCTCACTTTGTGGTTCAAGCTGGCCCTGAGCTCACTCTGTGGCCCAGGCAAACCTTGAATTCAGCAATCCTCCCGTCTCTGCCTCCTGAGTGCTGGGATTACAGGCATGAGCCACCACGCCCAGCACTGTAATATGTGGTACTGATTGCTGTAGGGCATGAGTCACCACACCCAGTATCATTGTATGTGGTTGCCATATAACCAGAGACCTTGAGTTTGCTAGGCTGGTGCTGGAACCACTGAGCTAAATCTCCCGTCCCCTCTCCTGCTTTTTATAAAAGCTTTCCATGACTCTACTGACTCCCTCCCTACTACCTCCTTTTCTAAGTCTTCATTATCCTTTTAAAACATCCACTCACCTTTAAAAATTGAGGTTGAGGGCTGGGGATTTAACTCAGTAGTTCTGGTGTCTGCTTCCCAAGTGCAAGGCCCCTAGTTCAATTCCCAGTAGCCCCATATCAATTATCACCACTGTTGAACTCATAGTGAACACTTTTTAACAGTTAGTTATGGAGATTCAAAGAGTAAGACGGTATCCCATCCTCAATTTGGCTTGAAGCTCTTAAAGACTATGTTGTTCAACTATTCAAGGATCTGGCTGTAAACTCATCATCAAAATACTGTAAGTCCCAATATAGGTTCCATTTGGGCCCTTGTACGCAGGAAACCACAAAGACATCATCCCATTTCCCTTTGGGAAAGCCATCTGGGGACCGAGAGGGGAGGTAAGGACTACGCTTGGAAGTAATAAACCCAAGCACAAGTTCACACCACTCAGCTATGTGTTGCCCACATTTACATGCCCTGAGAGGGTAGCAACAGGCAAGGATGTGTGTATAAATGCCACAGCAAGACTAAGAAACCATGGTGGGAATTGCACGGTCAAAGAATCAGGGAGCTTTGTGGTCCTTAGTGGGTCCATTCAGCAGTTTTTTTTTTTTCAGATGATATGAGCGAGCACAGGGCATACTTTGGGGACACTTTGGGGCCAGGAGGGGGACAAGTTAAGAATGCCAAGGAGAAGAGATGCAAAAGAGGTGAAGCTAAACAGACAGTGTCAACGCTTTGGGCTTTATCTTTAGTGAGACAGAAAACAGAGTCCCAGCCAAGGAGGATAAGAGAAGTAAAATAAAATGATAATTCAGTATAAGCAGTATCACCAGGGGAAGATAATTTTGGATAAGACTGTGTATTGGTCAGCTTTCCCGTTGTTGAAACCAAATACCCAACACACATGATTTAAAAGAGAAGAAGTTTAATTTGGACCCAGAAGAAGTTTAATTTGGTTTCAGTTCGTGATCAGCTGGCACCATGACAGCAACATCGTGACAGATGGATGCAGGGAAACAAAGATACTCACTCTGTGGTAGCTGGGAAACAGAGCACAAGGGGAAGAGTGCTGGAGGAGAGGTTCCCTTCAGAGGCACACCCCCTATCGTCCCTCTGGGCCCTATGACCTAACAGCACATTCAGCTGCCAACATCAGTGCATTAGTCCACTGACGAGTACAGTGTCACCGAGATCCAGTTACCTCCTCAAGAGTCTCTTTATCCCAACCAGTTGGCAGTTAAATTTAACTGTCATGGGTGGTAAGGGCTAATGGAAGAGGGTAGGTAGAGTTAGAAAGAAAAAGTCTAAGGCTAAAGAAGTTTCTCTTGAGAAATTACCATTTTCGGCTCCTGAGGCAGGGCGGTAAAAGAAAAAAAAATTAGAAAAGGTGAATTATCAAGAGAGACATAGAGTAGCAGGGCTGGGTAAAACTAAGTAAGAACTGAATTTGCAAGTCAGGAAAGTAAAGACTGAAGAGTGCACAGCGGTTCTCTGTCATGGCATTGGCCACGTGGTGACACTGATGGGTTGGACACACAAGAACGGCCAGTTTCTTGTGGAGATTTAGGGTGAACAAGGTGAAGACTGTGCCCTGGCAGCAGAGTCCCTGCTATCTCCTTCCTCGACTTTTCTCAGTCACAATCTGATAATACGTTTATACGCGTTGTCTTTTCTTCCTGGCTGGATTGTAACTCTTCAGGGACTCTGTTATGTTCCACGTGGAAATTCTAGCATGTCCAACAGTGCCAGTCATATTGTACATGTTCAGCACAGATTTGCTCCATAAGTACTTAGAGGATGTCTCTGTACGTGGCATCATTGAGATCTTTCTGTGGAGATGATGCAGGGGAACAAGGCTTCGCTCCCAACCTGAAACGTGAGTTCATGTTCTCTAAAACTTGAAGAATGAATTTTAGGAACGATGGAGGTTTAAGTAGGAAAGATTTTATTGAGAAAGAAAGCTTTTGCCTCTTAGGGCAAAAGGGGGAACCCAGAAAGGTGGGGAACCCACCTATCTCACTTTTTAGAGGGCTTTTATGGAGCAAAACCATGAAGTGAAGCAGGCTCAAAGTGGGGGCTTCCAATAAGCTTCAAAAGAAATGGGCAAACCATTGTTAATCAGTGGGATTATAAGCAATACTGGTCAAATGGGGTCCAATGAGGAATCAAGTAGTACAGGGTTTTTCTTACCAGGAGACTCCTCTAGGTGGGCCAAAGTCCTGGCCTCTACCCCAGGGAATTTGCAATCACTGTATTCCTGGGGAAGGGGGTGGATCTGGATCTTGACCCTCCATCCTAGGAAGAGAATGAGGCCTGTCAGTCACTGCTATCTGGGAGTATAGTTTTTCATTGATGGTGTTGACCTTTGATAAGGGTTGTCTTTCTTGCAAGTCTTTTCAAGGGCTGGTCTTACCCATCTGCCTACCATATGTCTAGCTAGCTTTTTTACCTATAACAGAAATACTGTTCTTATCATAATCATAGTTCTTGTCTCTTACTCTGTGATTATAGTTTCTTTGTTTTTGGATCCCCTATTTTTTTTTTTTTCTTTTTTGAGACAAGGTCTCGCTTTGTAGTTCAGGCTGGCCCTGAGCTCACTATGTAGCCCGGGCAAGCCTCAAACTCAGCAATCCTCCTGCTTCTGCCTCCCTAGTGCTGGGATTACAGGCATGAGCCACCATGCCTGGCATTGTGGTATGTAGCACTGATCGCTGGTGGGCGTGTGTCACCACACCAGGTATCGTGTGTTGTTACTGGGGATCAAACCAGAGACTTTGCGCTTGCTAGACAGGTGCTAGAAACACTGAGCTAAATCTCCGGCCCAGATCCCCTATTTTTCAATGCTAAGGATCTTTACACTGTGCTCTAGTTTGGATCTTGAATGTCTTCCAAAAGCCCATGTATTGAAAACTTGGCGTCCAGGCCATTGGTGCTCCTGAGAGGTTGAGGGACGGTCAGGAGGTGGGGTCTGGTGGGAAGAAGTTAGCTTCCTGGAGGTGTGATCTTGAAGAGGATTGATGCCAGTCTTTATTTACTTCTTGGAAACCATGAGATGAGCAGCATTTGTACTTGAACTCCTACCATGATTCACTGCCCCATCATAGGCCCAAAGTGACAATGTCAATGGATTATGGGCTGAAACTTCTGAAACTGTGAGTCAAAATAAACCTTTCTTTATACGTGTACGTTTGGCAATACTGGGAATTGAACCCAGTTCCCAGGTGTGGTAGCTCATGTCTGTCATCCCAGCACTCAGGAGGCAGAGGCGGAAGGCTTGAGTTCAAGGCTTGCCTGGGCTGCATAGTGAGGTCAAGGCCAGCCTCAACTACAAAGTGAGACCCTGTCTCAAAACAAACAAACAAACAAACAAACAAACTAACTAACTAACTAACTAACTAACAGAACTTTTCTGCTAAGTCTGGAGAATTAGCTCGGTGGTTCCGGCACCTACCTAGCAAGTGCGAGGTCCCTGGTTCGATCCCTGCTATCCATATACAACAACATTGGGTGTGGTGACTCACACCCACACACCATAGTGCTGGGTATGGTGGTTAACGCCTGTCATCACAGCACTTGGGAGGCAGAGGCAGGAGGATTGCTAAATTCAAGGTTTGCCTGGGCTACAGAGTGAACTCAGGGCCAGCCTGAACTACAAAGTGAGGCCCTGTCTCAAAAAAACAAAAGCAAAAATTTCTGCTAATTAGCACCAAGCTGTATGGGTTTTTCCTCCATAACCTATTAAGGAAATATCTATCTGTTTACTGCCTAATATATGCAAAAAAACGTGTGCTAAAAGTACATAGGGTAGCAGGATACAAAGATTTCTATTCTGCCAACAAGGAATTTGTCATCTAGGATTACAGGCTGAGAGGTAAACATGTTCAGAAAGTAAATTTAATATGGAAAACTGTAGGGAACAGGGAAAGGAGACATAACTAGAACCTCTCCAGTTAAGTTTGGTATCCTGTGAACTCAATAGCACAAGATTAATTAATTAATAAGTAGACAGAAATGAGACTTAGAGAAGAAGCTGAAGTTGGGCCTGATCCTTGCTGTTCTGGGCAGCAAAGACTGCAAACCTAGAGCTTGCCGCCCTTCAATTATGTAGATCTCAAGTAACAAGGGATTCAAAAGACCCAGAGGGCAGGGGAGACCCTAGCAGTAGTCCTTGAGAAATTATGTAGATGAAGATCATTATGTAGTTCTACCCTGGAGCGTTACAACATGTGGGACCACCAAAGTCTCTGTTGCTACAGGAGGTGGAGACAAGAGTTAAGTCTTCCTGGGCCGGAGATTTAGCTCAGTGGTTCGGGCGCCTGCCTCACAAGTGCAAGGCCCTGAGTTCGATCCCCAGTAACCACATATAGCAATGCTGGGTGTGGTGATTTCATACCCACCAGCAATCAGTACCACATCCCACAGTGCCAGGCATGGTGGCTCACGCCTGTAATCCCAGCACTCGGGAGGCAGAGGCAGGAGGATTGCTGAGTTTGAGGCTTGCCTGGGCCACATAGTGAGCTCAGGGCCAGCCTGAACTACAAAGCAAGACCCTGTCTCCAAAAAAAAAAAAAAAGTTAATTTCCCAAGTCTGTCTGCAGGCAGGAAAACTTGGCCTTGTCATAGTCCTGATTGTGCAAGAGGATTGCTCCCAACAGAAAACAATGAACAGGGAGAACAGGGAAGCCTAAATGTGGGCAGAGGAAATAAAAATGGAAGCACAGAGATTCAGGAGATGGTGGAGGGGAAGAATGATAAGAATTTAGCATACTGTTGAATATGGAGAACAAAGAAGAGGAAATGGGAACAAATGGGATGCTGAGATATTGGACTGTAGTCTCAGATTCCCAAGTAAGAAGTAAGGAAGAAAAGTGATGAGATTAGTTTCAGCCGTGGTGAGTTCAAGGAGCCAGTGGGATTTCCAGATGGACTGTTAACAGCTCCGGTAGATAGTTACACATATAAGCCTGAAACTTAAGACTATAGTTAGACGTAGCAATAGCATTTGAAGGACATTTACTTTCCAAACAGGATGAGACTTAAAGTCAAGAGATCAACAGAGATTACCCGGGTAATGCTAAAAACAGAAGAGAAGATGTTACAGATGGTTTTGTTTAAAACATGTACATTGATGTGGTTGAAGGTAGAGGAGGCAGACAACCAGTGTTAAGAGACAAAAGAGGAAAATATGGTGTCAGAGAAGAACATCGGATGGCAGTTTTAAAAGGATTCATTGGCATAGCAAAATGCTGCTAAGATATGAAAAAGAGGAGAAGAAGCTGTTGGATTTACACGATCTCCCACTGCTCACTAACAGTCCCGCTGGGACACCAGTGCTGAGGTATCATCTCTGTATTCTCCGCAGTGGCAGAGTGGTGTGTGAAAAGGTTAGACTGAAGAGTCAAGAAACCTGGTTCTCTGGTTTGCAACTGATCTGTCAAGGGCCTCTGGCAAAGTACTTGCACTTCAGTCAAGCTCTGAAGTCCAGGGTCTCTAGGCCTGTACAGTCCTTTCAAAATTGCTGGTGCTCCTTAAATCTATTCTCAGACTTCTCCTGCAACCTTGCTTTCCACGACCTCCAAACCTACCCCGTCAGAATGACATCCCAGTCCTGCGGCCAGGCAGTGCCAGTTCTCACCTGTGTCCCTTCATCTGCTTGGTTTTTCTTGCCTGCTGCCATTGAACTGTGCTGTGCCTGCACAAAGATTTAAATTCCTCCGGTGCCACCCCAGCACTCATTTTTCATCAAAATGTTTCCTAATTCCTTCAGTTCTCATTGTCTTTTTTTCCTGCCGATTTCCTGGGCATCCACATGAAGCAACTGAATTGTATTTTTCATTATTTTTAACCAACTGTTGTTTCAGGTACAGTTATTCTTGACTCTTCATGAGTCAGGGGAAATGGGCCATGTCATAAGCATGCTTTTCATTTCCCATAGCATATAATTCAGTATGCACGAGGACCCAATATGTGTTCATATATCTGTGTTAAGTACAGTTCTACTTGAAAAACACACATACATACACACAGACAGAAACCAACACAGCATGCACACAGATATGTGTTAATAAATTAGCTCAAGTGATTGTAGGAGTCTGACAATTGCTAAATTCATAAGGCATGTGATATGTTGGGAGGTGATGCTTCAAAATTAAAGCAGAATTTTTTTATCTGGAGGGAACTTCAATTTTTTACTCCTTAGGTCTTTAGATAATTGATGAAGCCACCCAAAATTATTTCAGGTCAATTTCTTTACTAAAGTCAACTGCTGGTAGAGGTTAATCACATCTACAAAATACCTTTACAGAAACATAGTCCTAAAGTTAGTGTTTGATTAAATAACTGGGAACTATAGTCTACCCAAGTTGACAAATGAAGCCAACTATCACAATGCACATACCAATGAAATCATACTGAGGGTTAGCTTGGTAAGGCAGAATTTTCAGAATAAGAATGGAGAGTGTTCACTGAAAAACTTTGAGTAGAGTCGTAAGTTTTCAGGTACAGGGAGTAAAGCCATGGGTGCTCCTAGCTAAGGTAGTTGGCAGGGAGTTTGGGAATTAGCAAAGACTTGTGAATTCTGGGAATCAGAGTTAAATGAAAGAGAGACGTTTGTCATTGGAAGAAGGTACTGAAAATGTTTAAATATAAGTAATTGGAGAGAAAAGAGAGGGAGAGATAGAGAGAGATTTAAAAATCCTAAGTCATAGTTTAATGCAATAATTAAATGATACTGAGGTAAATTTTAGTGAGTTCAAAATTAGAAATTTCACTTTCTTTGCAGGCAATAGAATCTAATGCTGGGTTCTGAAAATATGAGAATAAAGTTAATAGGAATTTAAACAAGAAAGTGAATATGTCTCCAGGGAGGAGAAGCAATTCTTGACAGATTTTTCAGATGAAGAAAAGCTTAATTTTTCTACAGAATTGATTTATTTCAAATGTATTTGAAGGAAACAAAACCTTGAATAAGCATACACACACACACACATGCACACGCACACACACATGCACACAGACACAGAGAGAAACCAAACAAAACTGCTTACAGTAGAAATCCAGATATCTGCTGCAAAATAATTAGAATTAGCACTGCTGAAGCATTCCCAAAATAGATGACATTCACCATTAGCCTTCTGTGAATTCAAGCAAGGAGACATCATTACACAAATTACATGCCTGGTGAAGGGGCTTCTCACTGGAATGAACTTGTGAAAAGAACATTTAAACCAAAAGCAATTTTGCCTGGCTGTGATTTGCTCTATTCCCTTTGCTATCATTGAACATATTTATGCTTGAGCGAAATTCCCACTCCCAGTATCATTTCTCCTTTTTCTAAATCCAGCCATGAAGTCATGAAATTCCCTGTTTGGGACAATATGATTTGCTGCTATGGAAACAATTATAATATCATAAATTTATCTTGCCCCATGAGACCAAAGAGGAAAAGCAATAATGCTAATATTTTGCAGTTCAATAATGTCATTCATCCAGCAGTCACTGTCTAGTAAATACTGTATCATCTGTTTGCAGGTGGACAAAATGAAAGCGCCAGGCTCCTGTGCCTTGCTCCAAAGCTCTTGAGTTTTAGACCGTGGCAAGAATAACCAGATATATTTAATTCTCACCCTGAGCAGCAACTAGGGAGCCAAACTCTTGGTCTCCATTGCTGTTTCTGGCTGAGGATGAAGGAGTTCCTCTCTCAGCACCGTAGTTCACCATTATGTGAGATAGAACCTGTTTTGATAAACTATACAAACAAAAGCCCTTAGCAACTGTCATAGGGCAAAAACATTTATAGAAGGAAAAGAGCTCTGGACAGTGCATTCACACTTAATGTTGCAGCCTAGCTCTTTCCTCCAGTTGCACAATGTTCTCCTCCTCCTGGCCTAGAGACAAGTGGTGGTTGAGCCCCAGGGCCCCTTACTTGTGCAAACGCCTTCCAAAAATATGGGAGGGACCCTAGTAATCTGTTTACAGAACAGACTTTAGAAAGATTGCAGTTGTAACTTCCTCTTGGGTGGTGGCGTAGTAGCATATACTTTTATGGATTCTGGTACAGAGAAGTAAATTAGGAATGCATCTGGATTAGATAGTTTGCAGTCACTTCTGTTTATAGTGTAGTTATCACTAGTTATTTCTGAGTAAAAGTGGCTTTCAGAAATACACTTATTACCCTTATTACCCAGTCTGCTGACTCCTGTTTGTGGTGAAAGAATTGAATACATCTCCAGCACTCCTCATGGGAACCAGGCACTGCTGGCCTTCTTTGTTGGTGGTGTGGAAGACATTGTATTTTACCCTTTATTTCAGAAAGAATGCCCTAGGATTCCTTGGAAGCCTGGACACCTAAAAGTTCTACTGATCTAATGGATTCCTGAATCATTGTATGGTTTATCTCTTTCATTCCATAGTGCATGTAGCTCACTTCAACCTGCAATGTGCAACCAGGACTTTTCTTACCCTATCCAAGACAAGAGTTATTCAAACAGGGCCGGAGGGTTAGCTCAGTGGTTCCAGCGCCTGCCTCGAAAGCGCAAGGTCCCCAGTTTGATCCCTGGAAACCACATACAATGCTGGGCGTGGAGACTCACGCCCACCAGCCATCAATACCACATACCACAGTGCCGGGTGTGGTGGCTCACGCCTGTAATCCCAGCACTCAGGAGGCAGAGACAGAGGATTGCTGAGTTCAAAGTTTGCCTAGGCTACAGAGTGAGCTCAGAGCCAGCCCGAACTACAAAGTGAGACCCTGTCTCAAAAAAAAAAAAAAAAAAAGTTATTCAAACAATGGACTGGTATGGGACTGTGTGGGGTTTCCAGCCAGTCCAAGTTTTAACGCTCTATTATCACAAAAGATGAGAGAGTTAACATAGACCGCAGTCAATATACAGTTTTATGTGTTTTTGTAGGGATGGAAAAGAATGCATTTGTCAAATAGATGGTTTCGTTTACCCAGTGATATATTCATCTGCTCTAGCAAAGTCACACATCTAGTGAACAGCTCCGTTTGAATTGTGGTTTGGTTGAGTGACAGCCGTCCAGTGTCATCCTGTTAGCTCTGTCTTGTTTATTATGGCAAAGGTTGGACTGGTTAAGTAAATGGAGGTAAGGGGGGGCTCACTGACTTTTTATATTTTTATAGAGTCACATTAGTTTCTGCCACTCACTGGAGAATTTGCAGACACTCTTTTGATTTATTGTGGACTGGCTGAGATCTGCGGTTTCAGAGGCCTCTAACTGGTCATACCCATGTCCAGGAGATCTCTGTGGGTGCCTCTTATACAGCTATCCATCAGGGGACTGGAGAAATGAGCCTCGGGTAGGCTCATAGGTTCACTGTGGGCCTGCCGTGAGCCAGAGCTGGCAGAACCCCCCCCCACACACACACACCATACTTCCCGGTACCTGTATGCCCTCACTCTAACAAGAGGTTCATGACGATTCTTTCAATCTACAATCATCAGCTCAGTTATTCAACAGACCTCAAAATGTTTGCTCTCCTTAGTGTAGCAAATGGGCTCATGACTTTTTGAGGAAGAACTGGAGTACATTTTTCATGATGGTGCAGATTCTTTACCCTAAGGACTCAGCAACACTTTCAGTTAATAGATTCCAGGTCACTAACTGGCTTACATGTAGACATTTGGTAAAGGGTCATGATTTTCATGTATATACTAGTGTTTAGTTTTCTGGCCTTTCATTCTTGATTTCTTTCTTTTTTTTTTTTTTTTTTTTTTTTTTTTTTTTTTTTTTTTTTTGAGTCAGGGTCTTGCTTTGTAGTTCAGCCTGGCCCTAAGGTCACTATATAGGCCAGGCAAACCTCAAACTTGGCAATCCTCCCGCCTCTGCCTCCCCAGGGCTAGGATTACAGGTGTGAGCCACCATGCCTGGCATTGTGGTATGTGGTACTGATTGCTGGTGGGTGTGAGTGACCATGCCCAGTATTGTTATATGTGGTTACCGGGGATTGAATCAGGGACCTTGTGCTTGCTAGGCAGGTGCCAGAACCACTGAACTAAATCTCCAGCCTGATTTCTCTCTGTCTTAAATTGGGTAGTATCTTGGCTGGCTGCCCATTTATTTTGTCCTGAGATGTTACCCCTTAATAAAGAAAAGTGGGGTACTTCTGTTTCTCAGAGGGTTTACAGTGTTTGGGAATTTTAGATTTTTGAAGCAATTAGCTCCAGCGTACTGCTAGGTGCATCTAGCCACAAGGCATCTCCCAGAGTGGCCTTAGAGGTTGAGTTCTAAGGTCCCTGGCTCAGGCTCAGGGGCAGACCACAAAGATCTGAACTGTGACTCTGTCATTTACTAGCTATGGGACGTTAAACAAACTGCTGGATGTCTCTGAGCCTCAGTTTCTCTTTCTGTAAAATAGTGGTATTAGAAAGTCTTCCTTAGAGAATGAAACAAGTTAGTGTGTATAAAGCGCGTCTCACAATGCTGGGCACATGCACTCTGAAGGAGTCATCCAGTCTCCTTCAATAGCAAGCTTGTATCCATTTGCAGATGTGAGATGTGGTCTCTGTTGCTGTCCTGCTCCTGCTTCACTTTGTATCCCAGCTCTCAGTACACTCATCCTGGAGTTTCATGTCTCCTGACTTCGCCAAAGGTATTATGTACTCTCTGCTCCAGTCCCAGGGCAGCTGTTTGCTTTTGGAGAACAAGTGGGCTTGCAGCCCAAGCACTGGCTCATGTCAGACTGGGTCCCGAAGTTGCTTTAGAACCCAACCTTTTCCTCACCTGCAGCAGCTGGGATCCGTCAGGCGTGCACACCTGGATTTCTTGGTCAGAGACCATTTGCTACCTGGGCTCTTCTGGAAAAACAAATCATTGCCCTTGCTTGTTTTGGCAATTAACTCATTTCTCCTTCATTGCTGATCTCATGTTTTTAGCTCCTGAAAACCCATACCTCAGATTGTCTCAGCAGAGTCTTCTGCACATCAGAAGCTGCTGGGCACTCAGGTGTAATGAGCTCGTCTTACGATGGTGCCAGGTCTGCACACATTTTGACATAGTCCCTGCCCAAAAATAAATACAGAGCTCTGGGTTTGCATACATTTTTATCATAATCAAGCTACGTTTTGAGTGGTGGTCAATTATTTCCCAGTTTCTGGCTGTAACTCACACACCTTGCCTTTATTTCCCATCTCTTGACTGCCTACACAGGTATTTGATTGGTACTGCCTGGTCTGCCAGAGCAGAGATGCCTTTATTTTATCTACTCCAATCCTATGCTCAGGGGAGGTGGGGCTTATCAATCTCAACACTCTTCCTTTAGTGTCCAGATGAGGTTGCAGACTGTTCTCTTAGGGGGCCCTGTCAATGACAGCTACCCCTATTTGCCGCCTCTGAACTAGATCCTGGCCTTTGTCCACATCAGACTCCTGGATATACATTATTGGTTACCGTACTTTCTACCAGCAAAGAAAGTACCGTACTTTTCCCTTGTAGTAAAGAGGCCTTTAGCTCCTTTACTCACATTTTGACAGAGTAGAAGTTTGAAAGATTTGAGATTCTGGGTCTTGACCAAACATATATGCATTTCACCCTGAATAATCCTTCTAGATACTTATGTGCTTTTCTGAGTCAGAGCAATTTCCTGACTTCATAATTATTCAAATTGCCTTTCTGAAAGAGGGATCTGAAACCCGTGACACAGTTCTGGGATTTAGAAACCTCAGCTGATGTAAGGAGAGAGGAAAACGGCTGTGGAATCCAAGCAGATCCCAGTCTGGAGGCGAGCAGAGCTGATGCTTGGAGCATCAGTCTTAGAGGGGCTGGGAGGAGTACTTAGAAAACTGGAACTGAGACACAGGTCAGAGAACAGAGAAACGGGGCAAAAGAGATTTGTTCAGGGTGAAAGAGGGGGCCAAGGTCTGGAGGGAGAGTGTGAGATGCTGGAGAAAAGCCATTAGGTGGATTTTAGAGTATTTATGGCTTTGTCAGGGTCGGTAACAGCTATGAAGTGGCCCAGAACAGACCCATATTGCCCTGCTTTCTATTAAAACAAAACAAAACAAAACACACACCTTTATTCTTAGTACAATGCATATGGCTTCCAGGCCTGAACACATAAGCCAGATTAAAATATACACAGTTCTTAGATATAAATATCCCTATTTAACCTAAGACCTTTCTAATTCACTCATGCAGACATACCAGGGAACCAACATGATGGTGCATTCACATGCTACCATATTGATTTTCTTATTAATAAAATATATATTATTTTATATTTCTAATTAATAAAAATATAATATTTTTATTTTAATGCCTTGTATGTGAGATGACAGGGTATTGTTTCTGCCTTCCAAAGTTTCCGTGGAGTAGGTTTTGTTTATGCTGGAAAGGCTGGGCTATTGAGTAATAGGTTGAACAAAGCCTAGTCTTAGCCCAAAGTAGACCAGATCATGGCAGTGACTGTCCTTATTGTTATCTTTATAGATTTATCAGTGCTCATGAAACAATGTTGGCATCATGCCTTTGTTATTTTAACTCTCTTCTGGATATGGAGAGAATAAATCATTTTTTGTCCTCTTTGCAACATTCACTTAAGGACTTATGGCTCCCCTTAGTGTCTTTCATTACAAACCAAACATAGGCTATCTTAACTGTATTTCCCCATAAGACTTATTTTTCAAAAACTTAATAGTTCTCATTTTTCTCTGAAACTTCTTTGATTGGTTTGCATTGATTTTGAAATCTGGAACTTGAGGAGGAATATGTTTAGCACCCCCACTAGATTTCTACTTGGCAGAGGCCGAGATAAGACTTGGAAACATAGGCCTGCTTGGCCTTAGAGTAAAAATCCCCGAACACCCAGCACAAGGCGCCGTGATCTCGCTCAGGCCCCTGTGGATTTCCTAACCATTAACAACTCCTCCTGCTCAGCCAGACCCACAGTCCCAATTCTCAGCTTGCTGCATATTTGTTCATATAGAAACCACTTTATTTTTCCTTATTGAGCCTCCTTTTAATGATGGCAGTCTAATTTTCATTCTGATGAAGTACATGTTTATTATCCTTCCAGGAGGCCACCTTTTCCACTGCCCCAGTACTTCATAATAAATGCTTTGGTTTACTATAACCTACATCTTTTTGAGCAAGCCCTTATTAAGTTGGCTAAAGAAGACTTCTCATCAGTTTGTTCATTCTTTTGGTAATTATTGAGATTCAGTTATGTGTGAGGGAATGAAGAAAGTAACAAAGGATGAGACACAGAAGGGGTGAGTTTCCCTTTTCATTTGGCTGTGAAAACTAACAAGAATCAAATTTGTATTTCCTCTCTTTGTTGTACATAATTCAAGTTTAGAATAAATACTCAATGTATGTTCATTATTTAAGCATGGTAGACTGGTCCCAAAGTAGAAGTCCTTCACCTTCTCTCTTGTGTCCATGTCATCACTGTATTTACTTTAATTCATGAGAGTTTTAATTCTGTATCTTGGGACAAGAAAAGAAGACCAAGAGAGTGGAGTACATGATACAACATCTGGTCTTCCCTGCTGCAAGGAGCAGGTGGTTGGGGAGAGAGGATGTATGCAAGGAGCTGAAAAAAATTTCACACTGTAGCGATATGCAGATACTGTGTGGGCCAGAGGTGAGAAAGAGTGTCATTTCCCACCATGCCCAGAATCTCCTGTTATTCTGAAACTGTGATGACCAGACACAGTGGAGCTATTAGAACATACTGCACTTCACTTAAAGCTTTAGGTATTTGTGACAAGTATACTTGTTTGGAATGCATGTGACTGCTAACTTTGATCCCTGTCTGAGAATTCTTTTTTTTTGAGACAGGGTCTCACTTTGTAGTTCAGGCAGCCCTGAGCTCACTATGGAGCCCAGGCAAGCCTCAAACTCAGCAATCCTCCTATCTCTGCCTCCAGATTGCTGGGATTACAGGCGTGAGCCACCACACCCGGCACTGTGGTATGTGGTACTGATGGCTGGTGGGTGTGAGTCTCCACACCCAGCACCATATGTGGTGACCAGAGATCAAACCCAGTACCTTGAGCTTGTGAGACAGGCCCTGGAACCACTGGGCTAAATCTCCGACCCAAGAATTCTCAATAAATATAGAAAATAAGGAGTGTGGTAACTAGCTTAGAGAGTTAATGGGTAGTGGCTGAGATCAAAAGTTGAAAATTCAGCCCTTGAGACCTCTATTACCCTTGGGCAAGTCTGGGTAAGTACCACGGAGGTTGCGCAGTGACTTCCACCACCCATTTGCAGCCTGCCTGTCATTGGATCCAGACCAGAAGCCAGTGGGATCTCCATTCCCTGTGAGTGAGTCTGGGTAAGGGGGTTGTGCAGGCCACACAGTAACACCCCCCACACTAGCAGCCTTCCTGGCATCTGATTCAGACCAGCAGCCCGGAGGAACTCCATTTCCCATGGGTGAGGCTGGGTAAGCACCACAGAGGTCATGCAGTGAATTCTGTTGCCTTCTAGCAGCATTCCTGTAATTGGTTCTGGATCAGAAGCCCTCAAGACCTCCATTTTTTGTTTGAGTGAGCCTGGGTGAGCTCCCCAGAGGTTGCTCAGTGACTTCCACCACCGTCTAGCAGCCTTCCTGTCATCAGATCCAGACCAGAAGCCCAGGAGACCTCCATTCCTTTGGGGCTGAGTCTGGGTAAATTCCACGGAGGCTGTTCAGTGACTTCCACTGGCAGCTTGCAGCCTGTCTGTCAGAGGATCTAGACCAGAATCCCACAGGACCTCCATTCCTGTTTGGGTGAGTCTCAGTAAACACAGTTTAGGTCATGCAATGACCTTTGGCACTGGCCAGCATAATAGAAATCAGAAAAAAAATCAAGAATCCAGACACAAATATCACCACAGGGGAATTCAGGGCAAAGAGAAATGGAGCAAAATGAAGCTCAATCACCAGGACTCTCTGAGCTGGTAACAAAAACAGATCTACTAAAATGAAAATCAGAGCTGATCTCTGAGATGAAAACAGAGATGCTGTCCACAGTGGAAGATATGATTAAAGAAGAGATCATGGACACCATAGAATCTGAGATAACAAGAGCAATGGAACCTTTTAAACAGTTTGCAGCAAAGTTCCAGGTGATCAAAAATGAGAACAAAAGTTTATGAAGAAGAATGAATAAAGCTGAGGACTGAATTTCAGACCTAGAGTACAGGATTACAGCCAAGGAATATGAAAGGAATAATTTATGGAAATGGCAAGGGACCATGAGAAATCAATCCAACACCTTCTAGATGACTCAAAGTAGAGTAATGTGAGACTGATTGGAGTCACTGAAGAAGCAGGAGACAGTGCACAAGACATAAAAAAAACTGTTCACTGATATAATAGCAGAAAACTTCACAGGAAAAGGAAAAGAATTGTACATAGAGATAAATGAGGCATATAGGATTCCAAAAGACCACGATCTATCTATCTATCTATCTATCTATCTATCTATCTATCTATCTATCTATCTATCTAATCTATCTATATCTATAGATCTACACCTAAGCATATAATGATCAAGGTTCCAGATAGCCAAAAAAAGAATGAAATACTGAAAGCAGTTAGAGAAAAGACACACACACACACACACACACAAACACACATAAAGAGAAGCTCATCAGGATCACAGCAGACTTTTCAATCCAAATGGTCAGTGCAAGGAGAGCTTGGAGAGAAGTGTTTCAAGTCTTGGAGGAAAATAACCTCCGGCCTAGAGTGATGTATCTTGCAAAACTATCTTTCAAAATTGACAGAGAAATAAGATACTTCCATGGCAAAGGACACCTGAAAAACTTCACAAATACAAAACCTGCACTCCAAAACATTCTAAAGAATATCTTGGAAAAAACAATGAAGGTCACAAACTCATGAGACCCAGCAAAATGAATTCATTGGGCAAGACAAGAAACTGAATGGAAAGGGGAAAAGCAAAGAATAAAAGAACCAAGAACAGAGTATAAATCAGGCCATAACAGTCATAACCACTAATGTTAATGTAATTAATGCATCAATTAAAAGACACAGACTGGCAGAATGGACTAAGAAACAAGATACTACCATATGCTGCATACAAGAAATACACCTAATTCAGAAAGAAAACCATAGACTGAAAGTAAAAGGATGGAAAACAGTTCTCCATGTGACAAGAAACTCAAAAAAGCAGTAGTGGCTATCCTATTTGCAGACAGAATAGATTTCAAATCAAAACTGATTAAGAGAGTCAAAGAAGGACACTACATACTTATACAGGGAACAATCCAAGAGAAAGAGATGACATTCATAAGTATCTATGTACCAAATTCCAGCACACCCATCTATATAAAACAAATATTAATGGATATGAAAACCCAGATAAGCACTAATACAATAGTAGTAGGGGACTTCAATACCCTGGTGTCACAACTGAACAGATCAACTGGACAAAAAAAAAAAATCAATAAGGAAATACTTGAACTGAACCAAACTTTTGAACAAAGGGACTTAATAGATGCCTACAAAGTATTTCACCTGAAAAAGTCAGAATATACATTCTGCTCAGCTGCTCGTGGGCCATTCTCCAAAATAGACCACATACTAGTTCACAGAACATGTGTAAGTAAATGTGAAGGAATTGAAGTTATCCCCTGTATACTGTCAGCAAAAGAAATTCCAAGACCCTCACAAATACATGGAAATTGAACAACACTCTGATGCCCAACCAATGGGTCACAGAAGAAATTAAGGAAGAAATAAAACAGTTTTTACAATTAGATCATAACCCCAGTACAATTTACAGGAATTTATGGGATACAATGAAAACAGTTCTATGAAGGAAATTCATAGCAGTGAATGCCTCCACCAGGAAAATAGAACAAACTCAAATAAATGACTTAATGCTGAACCTCAAGCTACTAGAAAAAGAGGAGCAAGGTAGGGCTGGAGGGTTAGCTCAGTGGTTCCGGCGCCTGCCTCGCAAAAGCAAGGTCCTGAGTTCCATCCCCGGTAACCACATACAATGCTGGGCGTGGAGACTCATGCCCACCAGCAATCAATACCGCATACCACAGTGCCGGGCGTGGTGGCTCACACCTGTCATCCCAGCACTCGGGAGGCAGAGACAGAAGGATTGCTGAGTTTGAGGCTTGCCTGGACTCCATAGTGAGCTCAGAGCCAGCCTGAACTACAAAGCCGAGACCCTGTCTCAAAAAAAAAAAAAAAAAAAAAAGAGGAGCAAGGTAAACCCAAAGCCCATACTAGGGGATAAATTATAAGGATCAGAGCAGAAATTAATACAATGCAGACTAAGAGAATGGTACAAAAAAAGCAGCAAATTGAAGAGTTGATTTTTTGAAAGGATAAACAAAATTGACAGACCCTTAGCCAACCTTATAAAACAAAGGAAAGAAAAGGCTCAAATCCATGCTATTAGGAATGTAAAGGGGAAAATCACCACAGATCCAGTGAAAGTCCAGAAGATAATAAACACCTACTTTGAAAATTTGTACTCTAGTCAGACTGAAAACGTAGAAGAAACAGATATATTCCTAGATACATATGAACTTACAAACTTGAACAAAGAGGATATAAAAATGTTAAAACACCCCAATATCAATCTGTGTAACTGAAAATGTAAAAACCTGCTAACAAAGAAAAGTCCTGGTCCTCATGGCTTTACTGCTGAATTCTACAAAACTTTCAAAGAAGAAACTTCCAAAATCCAAAGGGAAGCACTACTCCCAAATTCATTCCTTCAAGCAACCATTACCTTGATTCCAAAAGAAGAAAAAGAACCAACCAGAAAAAGAGAGCTACAGGCCAATCTTCCTAATGATCATTGGTGCAAAAATCTTCAACAAGATACTGGTAAACAGAATACAGAGAAGAATCAAGAAGATCTTACACCCCAACCAAGTTGGATTCATCCCAGGGATAAAAGGAAGGTTCAACATACATAAATCACTAAACATAATTCATTATATTAACAGACTCAAGAACAAAAACCATACAGTCATCTCAATAGATGCAGAAAAAGTGTTTGACAAAATCCAACACCCATTCTTGATCAAAACCCCAACAGAAACTTGGAATAAATGGACTTTATCTCAAGCTAATGAAAGCTATTATGAGAAACCAACAGCCATCCTCAATGGTCAAAAACTGAACCCTTTCACACTAAGACTGGAAACAAGACAAAGATGTTCACTATCACAACTCCTGTACAATACAGTGCTGGAAACATTAACCACAGCAATTTCACAAGGCAAAGAAATAAAAGGAATAAAGATAGGAAAAGGAAGAAGTTAAACTGTCAATATTTGCTGATGACATGGTACTCTATCTAGAAGATCCTAAAAACTCCGCCAAACAACTGCTAGACTTAATCACTAAATTTAGTAGCATAGCTGGATACAAAGTCAATGCTCAAAAATCAATAGCATTTTTATGCACAAATAACAGACTTTTTGAGAAATTGGGGAGCCAGTTCCTTTCACAATAGCATCCAAAAATTGAAATATCTAGGAATCAATCTAACAAAGGAAGTGAAAGTCCTCTACTCCAAAAACTGTAACACTCTGAAAAGGGAGATTGATGAGGATATCAGAAAATGGAAAGACATCCCTTGTTCAGGAGTAGAAAGAACCAACATCATCAAAACGGCTATACTCCTACAACTACTATATAGATTCAGTGTAATCCTGATTGAAATCCCTACAGCATGTTTGACAGATCTAGAGAAAATAATCCAAAAATTCATCTAGAACCACAAGAGACCTAGAATAGCAAAAGCAATTCTAGAAAATGAGAACATGGAGGAAGCATCAATATCCCCAATCTGAAACTATACTACAAAGCCAGTGTCATTAAAAAAAAAAAAGAAGGCATGATACTGGCAAAGAAACAGACCTGAGGATCAGTGGAATAGATTAGAAGATCCAGAAACAACTCCAGATACACTAAGCCACCTCATCTTTGACAAAGGAGCTAAACATCCTCAACAGAGGAAAGATAGCCTCTTTAACAAATGGTTCTGGAAAAACTGGGTTTTAATCTGTGAAAGACTAAAGTTAGATTTATCTCTTTCACCATGTACTAAATTAAAATCAGAGTGGATTAGCGACCTAAATATTAAAACAGAAACTCTAAACCTGCTGCAAAACAGGTTAAGTAGTACTCTTGGAAACATTGGCTTAGGGAAAGACTTTATGAAGAAAACCTCTATAACATGAGAACTAGCAGAAGAAATCAGCAAATGGGATCCCATTCTATTAAAAGCTTCTGCACAGCAAAAGAAACCACTGGCAGAGCAAAAAGAGAACAAATAGTATGGGAAAATATTTGCTAGCTCTTTCTCAGACAAGGGGCTACTATCTAGAATATATAAAGAACTTTAGAAATTTAGCCCTCCTAAATTTAAAGACCCAATTCAAAAATGGGCATCTGCAGTGAACAGACATTTCTCAGAGGAAAAAGTAAAAGCAGCTAAGAAGCATAAGAAGAAATGCTCAACATCACTGGTCATTTGAGAAAAGCAGATGAAAACAACACTGAGATTTCATCTCACCCCACAAAGAATGGCTGTTCTTTCAAAATTAGCCAGCAGCAAATGCTGACAAGGCTGTGGCAAAAAAGGAATCCTTCTCTGCTGTTGGTGGAAATGTAAGCTGGTACAACTACTATGGAGATCTGTATGGAAATTCCTTAAAAACTAGGATTAGAGGGTCAGAGATTTAGCTCAGTGGTTCCAGCACCTGCCTAGCAAGTGCAAGGCCCCCGGTTTGACTCCTGATAACCACATACAATACTGGGCATGGTGGCTCAAGCCCACTGGCAATCAGTACCACATGCCACAAATGCCAGGCTTGTGGCTCAAACCTGTAATCCCAGCTCTTGGGAGGCAGAGGCAGGAGGATTGCTGTGTTCCAGGCTTGCCTGGGCTACATGATGAGCTCAGGGTCAGCCTGAACTACAAAATGAGACCCTGTCTCAAAGGAAAAAAACTAAACAAAACAAAGCAAAATAAGGATTAGAGGTCCCATTTGACCCTGCTATTCCCCTGCGGGGGATATACACAAAAGAATTGCAAGGCTCACATCACAGTGTCATATATGCACTCATGTTTATAGCAGCTCAGTTCATGCTAGCTCAATCTTGGAAACAATCCAAATGCCCATCAACTCTAGACTGGATAAAGGAGATACATTTATTTTTTAAAAATAAAATGGAGTACTACTCTGACATAAAAATGATAATTTTGAATCACCTATACTCAAATGGGCATAATTTAAGGACATATTTATAAGTGAAATAAGTAGATCACAGATGTGTAAATATATCTTTTCTCTGGTATGAGAAACTGAAGATGTAAATGAAATCTAGAATGCACGACAGATATTGTGAAGTAGTAACCATTCAAAGGGAAATGGGGTTTAGGAGTAAGTAATGAGGGGAAAGAAAAAATGTAGTGGTAAAAAAAGAAACAAAGCTTATGTATATAGGGGTGAGGGGGGTTCTAGGGTGGGTAGGGGAATGGAAAAAATGAGAATTAAGTCATGCCATATACTGATATAAATTCTCAATGTTGAGCATGATCGTGATGTGTATATATAAGGTACAAAAGATTCAGTTTTTTTTTTTTTTTTTTTTTTTGCTTTTTGAGACAGGGTCTCGCTTTGTAGTTCAGACTGGCCCTGAGCTCACTATGGTGCCCAGGCAAGCTGCTGCGAACTCAGCAATCCTCCTGTCTCTGCCTCCTGAGTGCTGGAAGATTCAAATTTTTAAAAAAGGTGAAGACTCCTGGATATAGGCCATGTGGATAGGGGAGTGGGCAACAGAAAAGGAGAAACATTAATACTATCATGAGTTTATACTATGCATCAGCACTACATTATGTATTTGATATATTTTTTTTCTTAATAACCATATAAAATAGATATCATCATCCCTATTTTCAGATAAGTAAAATAAGACTCATAGGTATTAAGTAACTTGCCCAAACCTGGATTTGGTCAAAAATCTATTTGACTCAGAGACCATATTCCCTCCATAATATCATTGAATTTTTTATTATGAATAAGATTCCCTTTTATATTTTTTTAAAAATTTTGAGACAGAGTCTCATTATGTAGTCCAGGCTGACCTTTACTCACTATGTAGCTCGGGCTGGCATCGAACTCATGGAGATCTTCTTGCCTCTGGCTCCCGAGTTCTGGGATCACAGGCATGCACCACCGTACCTGGTTTGTCTATTGTTGTACCATATGATCTCATCACCTAAACTTGGTCTACTGTGAGAGGGAAGCCTCATCCCTGTAATTTTAGGATGATAATATGATTATTGGTCTCTCTTTATACATGTTTTCCATGGGATGGAGAGGGAATGTGTAAGACTGTAGCACCTGTTTCACCTGTAATAGAAAAATTGTCCCAAATCTGGTCTGGAGTAGAACATTTCTGTGTGATAAATGGAAAAAATTCTGCAAATTTCTGTTAAGTTTTAATGATATGTTTGGTCTAAGAAATAAATTACTCATCCAGTTGACTTGCAAGTACTTTTTCAAAGGTTCAAGGATGAATAAACCCTTTTTTCACTTTGCACCTAACAATAATGTTTTCCCATTCTTTTTTTCCTAGGAAATTTATTTATTTTTGCTTTTTGAGACAGGGTCTCGCTTTGTAGTTTAGGCTGGCCCTGAGCTCACTATGGTGCCCAGGCAAGCCGCTGCAAACTCAGCAATCCTCCTGTCTCTGCCTCCCGAGTTCTGGGATTACAGGCGTGAGCCACCACGTCCGGCATTGTGGTATGCGGTGTTGATTGTTGGTGGGCGTGTCTCCACGCCCAGCATTATATGTGGTTACCGGGGATCGAACTCAGGACCTTGCGCTTGCAAGGCAGGTGCCAGAACCACTGAGCTAACCCTCCGGCCCTCCTAGGAAATTTACGACTCATATTACTTTGGCCTTTTCCCTTTGAATGCAAGACTGTAATAATGTGTTGATACTTGCTCACAACTAAATTGTCTGAATTTTTTCTTTAACACTTACAAACAATTATTAATTGCTAATATTCATTGAATTTTTGGCCGGGCATGGTGGTGTACACCTGTAATCCAGCACTTGTAAGGCAGAAGCAACAGGATTACTGTAAGTCTGAGGCCAGCCTGGACTACATAGTGAGCTCGGGGCCAGGATGAACTACACTGTGATACCCTATGTGAAAAAATCATTCACGTGCACGTGCGCACACACACACACACACACACACACAAAATGAATATTACAATATGACAGGCAAGGTTTTAAGCATATCAGATATGTTATTTTATCCTTATAATTGACAATTTTAAATGAGAAAATTGAGACTTAGGGAAATGAAGTACAAAGTATAATGAAAATGATGTTACATATAAATTTAAAAATTTGTTACTGTAAAAGACATTTCTATAAATCTTAAAAATCCTCCATTTTGTTTCTTTGAACATACTTATTCCATCATTCTTGCTACTTCTGAAGCAGTCTGGGAAGTCTTCTTGATGAGTGTCTTTATGAGGTATGATAAGAAGTTTGACTAGTACTGCTGCCCAGTGCCACGGAAAGACAGGCTCATAAAAATCATTTTGTAGTGGCCAACTGTCTCCAGTCTGGTACCACGCAACTTCTGGATCTTTGCTAAAGTCAAAATGTCCATAAAAGGAAATGTTTTGGGTTGATTCAGAACATCAAAGCAACCACTACTGCACAACTGAAGACATTCACAAAAGAAGACTTCCAGAACTGTTTCAGAAAGTAAGTCTCAAAATGAGAGGGAGTAATTTGATGGAAGTTAAAAATACTATTTCTGTTACTGTAATGGTTTTTTAAAAAATTGAACATCCACTGTATTTTCTATCATACTTCATACTTCGCCCAGACCTACAACGAGCTATGCAGTAGAGCCAGATTTGGAATCCAGACACCCTGAGTCCATCCACTTTGGGGCTTCTCACTATGACACTGTGTTTCTTCTTAATATTTGCTTCAAGTCGACTTTCTTCTGTGTTTGAAACTTTGATCGCTTTTGACTTCACGATACTTAGAACAAAAGTCGACAGTCTCTAATGCATTTTCACCAACTTTCAGCTGGAGGGAAAAGAGACAGATCTTCCTCTCATTTCCACTTCCTTATCCAGTTGAAAGTGTTATCATCCCATGTTCTAGTTCTGACCCATCGATTCCTGCCTAGGAGTGGAAAGGATGTGGTCGCCCTCCAGACAGGTCCTACCTGGAAGCTGCAGGCGAAAAACAGAGAGAAATAAGAGCGTATTTGGAAAATACCATCAGCCAGTGTCTTGTTTTTAATAAAATACTGTAGCAATGATTGTTTTCCATCCAAAGGTTCAAAAGAATGGAACTTTCAGAACACATAAGGTTAACTGGTCAATTCTAATAAATTAACATACCGAAGGTTTACTTCAAAATACTTTGTTTTGCTAAACTGCACAGAGCTTTGGTCCAGGATCAGATTGTTTGAAAAATATGCAACTGACTGTAAATCAAGACTATGAAGCTCCTCTGTGGTAATAAAATGTAGGACTGATGACTGCTGAGTCTGACTACATGCAGGAAGATGAGCTTTCTAGGAGACTGAAAAGAAAGTAAGAAATATCCTTGTCTGCTAACAGTAGCTAATATGGTAGCTTTTACAAAATATTCATATGTATGTTTGTTTGTTTGTTTGTTTACTGTGGCACCAGAGACTGAACCCAGGACTTTCATACTGAATTACATCTCGTCTATTTTTTTTTTTTTTCTTTTTGAGACAGGGTCTGGCTTTGTAGTTCAGGCTGGCCCTGAGCTCTCTTTGTAGCTCAGGTAAACCTCGAACTCAGCAATCCCCCTGTCTCTGCCTCCTGAGTACTAGGATTACAAGCATGAGCCACCATGCCCGGCACTGTGGTATGTGGTACTGATTGCTGCAGGGCGTGAGTCACCATGCCCAGCATTGTATGTGGTTACTGGGGATCGAACTCAGGACCTTGTGCTTGTGAGGCAGGCGCCGGAACCACCGAGCTAAATCTCCGGCCCCCAAGTCTATTTTTAACAATTTTGAGCCAGGATCTTACTAAGTTGCTAACTTGCGGGCTGGGTTGGAACTTCCGATTCTTTTGCCTCAGCCTCCCAAAGTGATATCATTCTCAAAAAGCAACTTTGGCAATTCATTTATTCAGTTACACTTTTCTTCTTAAACTCTTCCTGGGGGTTATGTCCCATTCTAGGTACTGGAGACCTGGTAATGAATAAGACACACAATCCTTTCTTCCTAGAGTGCACATTTTAGTAGTGTAAATCAGACAATTAAAAATAAAGGAATGAATAAGAGAAATAGACAACAGATGCCAATACCTATTTATACTTTGGTTGGAAATAATCCTAAATGATGCTTCTTTTTAATCTGTCCATACAGCATTTATAACGATAAGCCCCGGACTGTCCTTTGATTCTCAGGGAGTTATAAATTTTACAATGGCTCTGATGTTTTACCGGCTTATAAATTTGGAGAGTAACCCTCAGAAAATTGATATGATTCATGACGTCTTGGGGTTTTTGTGTGTGAATGTGTGAGGGGAATTCTGGTGAATAAAATAACTTGAAGATTACCATTGTACTGCTGTTTACAACATTAACTACTATTTAATTTGGCAATCTCACTTCAATATACTTTTGCCCAAACTGACTATATATAAATCTGTTTATTTCGATGATTTTTTTAAATAATTGGATGATTTTTAAATCAACTTTTGTCTTTCTTCTGGCTCCTTATGAGCAAGTTGACTAAAACACCTCCATGTGTTCATAGCAAACTCATGGTGGTGCCAAGCGTTATGCAGAGAAATGAATCCAGCAAAGGCTAATAGGAGTGTGAGTAGGGGGAGGAGTTGATGACTTTCAGTTGTGTTGTTTGAGAAGATTTCACTGGATGGAGCATCTGAGCAGAGATGAGAGATCTGTAGCCCTCAAGAATCCTGGGAA